>JAPYYW010001697.1:0-42106 GCA_030522545.1 Cremastinae sp. A BG-2022a
GTCGAAATTCGAAGCCACGACGAGCCAGTTGTGTACGTGATCATAGAGATGGCATTCAGTTGTCTGAATATTTTATAATATTCTTATTATTTCAAAATCAAATTTAAAAAAATATTTTACAATCATCAAAAAATATTATCTGTACGTACTTGTTCGAAAATTTTTTTGCTAATTTCCTCGGTCTGGCAACGAGTATCAAGCATCAAACCAACAGGTCTGTCATTTTTTCTGACCACTTGGTCGCAAACGTTGTAAGAATTTCGTCGTGGATGGCCAACGTTAACGAATATCTTCAAATCATTCATTCTTCTGAGAAATCTCGAGTCGTCTGAAATACAATAATATTCCAGGATAAAAAATATATATCTCCATTTTTAAAAATTCACTTGAAAGTATCTCAATTACTTTCGATCTGCTCGCACGAGAAGGCAGTTATTCTCTGTATGTTTTTGTTGATAAAATAATCGTAGATCAAATCATCACCTCGGACTTGGATTGAAACAATTACACATAGAGTGAATGAATATTTGTTTAAATAATGCATGATGTATTTTCAATACATTTTGAAACGTTCGAGTCTCTGAGCAAAGAATCAGTTTCAGACTGTTTTTACTATGTTCTCTAAGCAGCTTTATCGCGTGCGTTCGTAAATAGCGATTCATGCAAATATTATGCCCTCATACTTGTACTGTCATTCTGTGACATCTGAAAATAAGTAAAAAAAGCAAATATTCCGCTAGCTTCAATCTCGAATACTTTATTGATCTTTTAATACACTTTGCACATAAAGTTTTCCACTTGGAGTGGTATTTTGTTAAGTTTAGTAGATAGAAAAATATAACAATTGAAACCTACAAAAATACAAATTTCCGTTTTATCAATATGACAAAACGATTTCAAATTCGGAATGGATAGTTTTCTAGTATAATTTTCAAAATACTTCTGACTTATCATCAGGATTCTCATACAACTTGTTGAGAGGCTGATCTCTAACGATTTTTATAATATCAGTAACTTTGTTAACAATTTGGGAATGCACTTCGTCAATGTCACCCCTGTCGATCACCGTCCACGACTCGTCTTTCAACTTGTTAAAATTCTCAGAGACCTTTTTCTGGAATTCTGCCTTCTCGTAACGCTCTTCGGCCCATCCGCATCTCGACTCCTGTGCCTGATTGTCTACCTTCAGGAGAGCCACAAAGTCTGGAGCTGGGAGTCCTCTGTCCGGACTCTTGCACCACGATAAATCTCTGCCAGTGTTGACAGCTCCGTAAGCTGCGCCGGACGCTGCATATCTATTCATAAATTGTTTCATAATTTCATAAATATTCAATATTATTTGAACTTTACAGTCTGCGGATGAATGGCTACCTGTCGAGAATCACCGTTGTACCAGCTTTCAACATTTGTTCAATTTCCTCCTTGTATTCCCAACGATTGGCTGAAAATAGCAGGTGGACAGTTTCAGGAGCGTAGTCTTTTTTACACGTGAGATATTGGTTGATGACTGCACCAATTTCTGTACTACGATCTAAAAAAATATTTATCAATTATCAACGATTGTCATAGAAATTAAAATTAAAAAATAAATAAATGAATAAAACTCACTTGGAAATTGTCGGGTTTCTGCAGGGATGTCAAGCTTGCACAGAGCATTGACCAACATTTTAACTTGTGTGGATTTCCCAGCTCTGTCGCATCCTTCGAAAACAATTAGTGCTCCACGGCCCATGATTCGTATTATTTACTCTAAAGAGGTTAGTTTTTGGTTATATTAAATTTCGCTCAATTATTCGAATGTAAGTAGTGGCTATTAATTTTTCACGAGACTCAATTCTCAATTCTTTTGACTAGGATACGTAACAACAATTTTCGAGTTGTATTTTGTATTATTAAAAAAAAACAAGTACGAATGCGAGCAATGAGCGTTCGCGAATTATTGCTACCACGCGCGCACCAATGAGCGTGCGCGAATTTGCTGTACACTCAATAGCGCACCAATCACGCGTCAGTTTATAAAAAAGCCGTTGCAACAGCAACAATGGATTTCGTTTTTCGTTATTCTTCTTTTAGAAGTAGTAGAAGCCACACGCGTTCGTGTTATATCTGAAAAAAGTATCATTTTTTGATCGATATTACAAAATTCTGGATTCACGAGCGTAGAATTTGACTTTTTTGACTACATTCCGTTGAGCTTACGAATAATGCGAATGCTATCGCACGTTTTCTTTTGCCGGCCGGTCTTCGGAGTGGGGGGCTCGCCATGACGCTGGTGAGTACATGTTGCTTTGTATATATGTATGCGTTTGAAAGTTTTCACTCCGTTTTGTTGTGCACGTTGACACAGTCCACGTGCGCGCTTCGTCCTCTCAGCTCGTACCGTTCTCGTGCTATAACCTAACAAGATCGAGGCGTGTTTTTTTGCGCAAAATTGAAAAATTTTTTAGTCTGTAGAGTCTCGCGATAATACATATTAGTTTAACGGTCACATCACGTGACTCGAGAAATGGCGGTTACGAAAGTATCTGAAAAAACAGTAAGCGAAAAACGTGAGACAAAAGTTAGCGAAACGGGAGCATGGCACGCGCTCGGAGTTCCTCAGGCCATCGTCAAGGCTCTCGAGGATCAAAAATTCGAGAGTCCCACACCCATCCAAGCGTTGACGATTCCTCCGGCGTTGATGGGTCGAAGGGACATCCTCGGCGCGGCGGAGACGGGTAGTGGCAAAACCCTGGCGTTCGGAATTCCGATAATCGCCGGAATTCTCGATCTCAAGCTCCGAGAACCAGAAACCCCTTCCCCGAAGAGGATTCGCGTTGAAAAAATAAAGAGTTGTAAAAGAGCGAAAATTTGCGACGGGTGGTTGGTCACAGACACAAAACCAACGGAGAGCGAGCCTGATGGTAAATCTATAGAAAATTTGGCACAGTTGAAATTCTTGAAAATACACTTTGTAATTATAAAAGGTAATTGTTTTTCAGAGGACGAAAGCGCTGACTCGGACAATGAAATCATCGGAGACGAGCTCGACGAAGAAGTTAATCTGGATGAAAACGGAATTGGCTGCGTACGCGTCGTCGACAATATAGACCTCGGTGAACCAGTCGAAGAATGGGATAAACCTCTTTACGCCTTGATTCTAACGCCAACCAGAGAACTTGCGATCCAAATAAAAAATCATCTTTGCAAAGCTGCAAAATATACTGATATTAAGGTAAAAAGATAAAGAATTTATTCTTTAGTTTTTATTTCATTGTTTGAATTAAGGATGTTGTGTTCAAGTTTGAAAATGATGGAAAATTTTTTAAAATTTTACATAATATTGAGTAACATCTCTGAAAGGTTGTGTGAAAATTTTACAATTAGGAAGCTCCTCATTAAGATATTAATTGTTCAAAATGACTATTTTTTGTACCCTTCCATAAGAGCACGTGATAAAAGTTACAATTTTGAATAATTAATATCTCATTAACGACATTCCTAATTTGAGTGAAATGTTGCACTTCATCTAATTATTAAAAAAAAAAATTCATTTTTTTGTCCAATTATATAGGGAGTTGATCTGTCATTGGATGATGTGCAGTAACTTTTCTTAATAAATTTTTACTCTCAAACGATTTTGTATGGGAGAAAAACGTTGTCAAACTTTTAATTTTTTGCTCTAGGGATTGAACACCCTTAATTAGTACATCAGTAAATTCTTAAATTTCATGTAATATTTCAGATTGCAGTCGTAGTTGGTGGTATGGCTGCCGTGAAGCAAGAAAGAATCTTGAAAAGGGGACCAGAAATAGTGATAGCTACACCGGGTCGATTGTGGGAATTAATCGATCAGGGAAACCTTCATCTCAATCAGTTGTCGTCAATACGGTAATAATTTCTTTGACATCTTTAAAATCAATTTATAGAATTGAAAGAATTGAGATCTTTGTTCTGTATTGTAGGTACTTGGCGATTGACGAGACTGATCGAATGTTGGAGAAAGGACACTTCCAGGAATTGCATCAGATAATAGAGCGAATCAACGCTGACGAGGAATCTGCAAAACAGCGTCAAGTTTTCGTATTTTCTGCCACACTGACTCTCGTCCACGAACTTCCGCAGTATCTCCAGAGAAAGAAGCAGAAATCCAGTAGGAGCAAAATTCACAAATTGACATCTGAGCAAAAATTGCAGCGAGTCATAGAAATGCTGCAGATAAAAAGTCCAAAAATCGTCGACGTTACACAGGCGTCAGGTAAAGTTTTGTCTAACTCAATTTTGTTATTCAATTACTTTGATAGATATTATCAAATAAAAGGAAAAAAATAAAATGTCTAGGTACTGCAACAACTTTAACCGAGTGTCGAATAACTTGCACGATCGATCACAAGGACTATTACCTGTATTATTTTCTGAAAAGACACGAAGGGCGGACTCTGGTCTTCTGCAATAGTATTGGCTGTGTCAAACGACTGGCCACGCTTTTCGGTATTCTCGATTGTAATCCTCTTCCTCTGCACGCCAGTATGATTCAACGTCAGAGATTAAAAAACCTCGAGAGGTACATTGCCTTTCTTTCATCTAAAAAAAAAGAAATAACATTTTCTAATCAGTTGTATTTTCTGGAAGGTTTCAAGAAAATGAGAACGGTCTTTTGATAGCGACTGACGTTGCGGCGAGAGGCTTGGACATTCCACGAGTTGAGCACGTTATTCACTATCAAGTGCCCAGAACGTCAGAGGTATACTTTAATAAATATAAAATATAATTCTTCAATTTTTGTTCTCATTTGTAACAATTCGTCAATATTTCAGAGCTACGTTCACAGAAGTGGCAGAACTGCGAGAGCGCAAAAAGAAGGCATTACAGTTTTGCTGATGGAGCCTTCAGAAATGCAATATTACACCACGCTTTGCAAAACTCTCGGTCGTAGTAAGTTCAATTGAATTGAGTAAAAAAGGTACAACCGAATACCTCGAATTAATTATTTGTATTCCTTTTACAGCACAAGATATACCGACTTTTCCAGTTATCGACAAGCTCTTGGTCGCGGTAAAGGAACGAGTAAATCTTGCCAGAGAAATCGACAAGCTCGAGTTACGATGTCGCAGAGACAACGTTCAAAAGGGTTGGTTGAAAAAGGCTGCCGAGGAAATGGATCTTATTTTGGATGAGGATCAAGTGTAAGTAGTTTTATACTCGTGCAAATCGTATTTTTATAGAAAAATATTTTTTTTTGATCGATTCTGTTCGTTTTGCAGCGAAACGACGATGGAGAGCAAAGAAACAGCCGATCTGCGACGTCAGTTAAAGGCGAAAAGAGCTCAACTTCAAAGACTCATGACGAAGCCTCTCTTCCCAAAAGGATTCTCTGGGAAATATTTGGACAGTGGTCTGGAGCTGCAGCTTCGTCAGAGCAAGCAAACTGCGGTCGAACTGATGAAAAAGTCAATCGCGGAAAATCCAAAATCGCGAACCTTCAAGACGCCTGGAATCGCGAAAAAGAGTCACTTTATAAAGAAGGATAACAGGAAGAGGAGGAACAGGAAGAAGTAATCTGCCGGTGAGTGATAAATGAATCATCGTTATCAAAACTTTATTTCTCTTTCATCTCGTCATTTCGAATTTTTGCGTTTTTTTAATACGTTTTTGTGTGCACGACACGGAAAATGTACAATCAATGACTTCGCCTCGAAGTCGATTTTTATTTGTCTGCGCGACAAAACGAAAGCTTGCGAATCTTGTTAGGACAGCGTTAGCTAACTTATCACAATATTTACACATTAGGAAGAACGTATCTTACAGTTTTATTTTACAGTTTTTTTCGCGAGTGTAGGCTTAGGAAATTATACACATAGCACATTTCTTACAAACGAGAAACATGCGAAAGAGCTTTGCTCGAAAAAATGACACTTTTCCACACAGCTGTCTTCGTCTAATACGAAAAAAAAGGAAAAAAAAGAAACAAATCAAGAGTAAACATTGAAACAATTTTTAATCTCAAAAAATGGTCGTGTAAATAACTTCGTCCTCGGTGCTGATAATGGATTTAATCTCCTGCTGGGAAATGACAGAGTTCCTGAATCCGTCCCTGGTATCCCTATCCCGGTCGTCCTCGCGACAAGAGTCACCGCTCTTAACAATTATTTTTATTCTAGCTATAACGTGGCTGCCCTCGTGAATCTTGGAGGACGAGTTCTCGCAGATTTCAGCGTAAATGTCGTCCGTTTTCGTGCGACCGGGGGAGGGCTGCCGGGGCGAGGGAAGGGGTGCGAGACTGTCGCGAACTCTGGAGTAATTGGGCTCGAGCTCGACCTTGGCCGTGGTCGTTGTCGTCGTCGTCGTCGGGGAATTCTCAAGAACGCTCGTCGAGATGGACCGCTGGACCGGCTGCTTGCTCGAATTCGCGGAGTGATGGCTCTGCGAGCTCGCTTCCGGCTCGAGGCTCGAGTATCTCTCGGCTGTCTTGACGATCAGCTGCGGCCGCGAGGCAAACGTGAACGAGGCCGACTTCTTCGCCGGATTTCGACTTCTGCCGCCCTGCGTCAGCCTCGTTATTCGTTCGAGAAAGCCCTGCGACGAAGTCTGCCTCGTCTGGCTGCTCTTTTCCCTCACGCTAGTCTTTTTCAAATGCTCCATCCCTTCCCGCAGACTCTGCATTATCGGCTTCGCCGTTTCTCCTTTCGGCTTTATCTTCTTCAAATGCATCTCCTTCAAATCCTCGTTATCCCCGTGCAATTTTTGCGGCGCTACCCTCGGCTCCGTCGCTCGATCGCCGACAGCTCGACTGTGAACAATTTTTCTACGTTTACGAAAACGTTTACCTTTTCGCGAACCTGTTGATTTTGTTCAACAACTAATACACATGAGAATTTTCATAAGGACGTTTAAGATACGTTTTTTTTTAAATTTAATTTTGCCACAAAAACGTGTGTGCAGTAGGATTGTAATTGAAAGGGTTATCGAGACGGTCAAAAGGTATTTGCTGCGTCGTCAGGTGAGAGCTTACCTGCAGGCTGACAATAACCGTTGCATCTTCGGTGACGTGAGCAATCTCGCTTCCGATGGATAACCGAGTCGTGCTCGTCTGACCCTTGGTGCACCGTTACCAGAAACTACGAGCTCCAACATCTCCGGATTGTGAACCGGTCGCTCGGGAACTATGCACCCAAGAACAATCGAGCCTCTCGTTGAAGTTTCCAATTGCATGAGACCGCCGTATTCCCGCGGCAACGGGATCGGCAGAGGACCGGCCACTAATCGGACCTTCAATTATTTAAAAGTAAAAATAGAATAATCGATCCAGATGCTTACGTTCATCAATTAAATAATTAACCTCATAATTTTCTACTAAAGCAAGTTAAGCGGTAAAACGAGGTGTAGTTGTGAGAAAAGTAAATATAATTGAGAAAAGATAAAATGTAGCGCTGTATACTCGGTACGCGCCTTACAAAAGATACTCATTTAGTTTAATGAACATTTTTTTATATATTTTTTTATGAATTTATAAGGCTTTAAAAAATATCAGAGTCGTATATTTATGGAATATTGTTTCCAAGTATATTGAAAATTATTTCTTGGGGAAAATTCGTACATTTGCTCTGGACACGAATAAAAAAAATGGGATTCTTGTGAATTTGGGAGAAGAGTCAATTTGGTCAACTTTCTAATTAATTTTCAACGATTCGTAAAAAGGTATTTTAAATGGTAAAATATGTGTTAATCTCACAAAATTGACAACGCGAGTTGATGACGAAACAAATTGATCAACTTTCAACTAAATATTTATCTTTTCATGTTCTATCTACTAAAAAATTTTCACGCACTTTCTTTAATTAAAGAAAAAGTTGATATGAAGCCATGACTTGGAATATCAAGTAAATAATAATCAGAAATATTCATCTTGAAGATAGGCAATTGACTATTGAGTAGGAGGTCGTGCTGATATAAGTGTTATTAGATAAAAATCTTAATTTATGTTGTACCTGGCGATTACGAAAAAGTCAATTGACCAACTTTCAACGAAATATTGATCTTTTATTTACTACAAATTTTCTACGCACTTTCTTTAATTATTGAAAATATTTGAGAATTAATGACTTAGAATGTTCAAGTAAAGACAAAAATCATCAAGAGAAATTATTTTAAATATAATTTTACAAAAATTAATATTAAAGTTCTTTGATGTCATATTAAAATTTAGCGAAAAAAGTTCAAAAATAATTTTCACGCAAACGTGTGATCCTTGAGTGAACAATAATTAGAAAGTTTTCTTTGAAAGTTGATTGATTATTGAATAGTAGCCTCCATGACCGATTTAAGAAATTAACAATTAATTTTTGCTGATTTTTTGGGTGCATACTTCATGTTACATAATTCGCTATATTCCGGTAAATATATGTTTAAAGGTGTTTCGGTACACATAACGAATTGATAAAAATTCGTTCAAATTTGGAGAGAATATTCCTTCACATGAAATCATAAGTATGATTTTTAAAAAAATAATCATCTACGTATTTTCCAAACAATTGAACTATGAAATCGTTTTTTAGACGATATAGCTATACATTTTGTGTATAAAAACGTACCTTTAACACTCGATTACTCGAGATCAATGTAGACGAATATTTTTCTGAATTTATATAAATTTCTTAAGTGGCAAAGAACGTTCTTTTTGATTTTCATTGCGTCTTTAACAAATTTCGATTCCCTACACTTTTAATAATATGGAAAACTTCATTTATTTTCGCCAACTGTACCGAAACCCTTTAAGAAAGAAAAAATGAAGAATGAGATAAAAAATGAAGAATGAGCATACTCGGAGCGGCAAAGTCCTTCGGGCAAGATGATGGACTCTATAGAGAATAGCGTCGCTTCCGGTATCGGGGCATCCGCTCTGACAGGTAGCGTAGAACTCGCCCCGCGTTGAGAGTGCGGCAAAGACCTCGTGGCCGTGCGAATCGAGGCACTGGGCGTATTGATCTTTTTCCGAAGTGCTCCCGGCAATCCCGAAAAATCCCTGACTGTACTTCCGCGTGTCCTGGAAAACTGCCACGAGCCGTAGAACTTCGCCAGCTCGTATCGTCGTTTTCGTGTAATGAGCTCGAAGATTGCCATCCTCTGAAATAATTTACGAGCAAACGAATTTCCATCAAATTCGATAATTCATTACGAATTTTTAATTCCTAATCACAAAATTTATTTGAAATAATTTTATTTGAAATTTATCTGAACGCGCTCGGTGAAAGTTTGATTAAAAAGTCGATTAATCGGGGGACTAGAATCGGGATCGGGAAATGAGGAGATCGGTGACCGGTTTTCGTATCTTCTTAATTTCGTTCGCGAGTGTCGCGCGTCCCCGCAATTACGTGCGAAAGTGAACACGAGTTTTAATTAAGGCTCGTTGATAGGCAGGGAAAATAAAGACGATAAAAGCTCTAGGTCCGGGACTCACCCATCTTTGAGTGCGTGAGCGTGTACGCTCGCAGAGGCGTCGCCAGCAGAAACGCCGGAACTCCGGCTCGTACGAGGCTCTCGATTCTCCGGTAGACCCTCGCGCTGCCCGCTCCGTTGTTTCCCGTTACAACTGAGAACCAGCCTGCGCAATCGGAAAATAACAAAATTTTATTAATTACCATTCAGACATATATGCATTAATTTTTTCTTTCCATTTCGATAATATTCAAATTTTTGAATTTTCGAACCAGCCTTCCAATCGAAAAGTATAACTTAATTTTATTAATTACCTTTCGGACATGCGCATTCATTTTTTTTTCGATTTCGATAATATTTAAATATTCGATTAAACTTAGCATAGCAATAGCGAGAGAGAAAGTAGTTTTTGAACAACCGTCCAATTTGAGAGTGTTATTTTGTTTACAAAATTTTTTTTTAATGTTGAAACATTTGTGTTCTCAAATCTTTAAAAATTGTTTCTATTAAATTTGCTTTGATCTTAAGAACATTGAGTTATCAGTACTCGAAATAATTTCTAAATATCTTGTTGAATAATTGAGATTTAAATATCCATCTATCTTGCAAAAGTCTTTTAAAAAAAGTTGACAATAACATTTTTCGTATTATTTTATTCGTCAACACGACGAAACGAATGTTACCAAGTCCAAATATTATTATTCTGATAAATTTGAAAATTTCTAGTTAAACAACTGAATCAATTTTTAAAAATCATTCGCCATAAAGTCATTTTGTTTTCATATTAGAACGTTGAATTATCAGTACTCAAAATTTCGGAATATTTTGTGGTATATAGTAAGAGAGCCGGTGATAAAAATCTGAACATATTTGTAAAGATTATGCTAACGAAGTACGATAATCGTGTCGAGAAAAGCCTCCCGGCGCGAATGGCCAAGTAACGCCCATGTAATCTCTTTATCTATACGAAATAACGGTCTTAGAGGGGGGGTTGCAGCGCGCTTCGCGTATATTCGCGTGAACTTATCGTAGTCGGCAAATGCCGCGCGTAAACAAGAGGAAGAAAAGTATCGCCGAATGGCCAAGCATTCGAGTTCTCCGTTGACGTTACATGCGCGCCATACTTGTTTCAAATACTAATTAATAAATAACCTCTGACCACGCGACGCTCGTTAATTTGTAACTTCGCGCAAGGATGAACGAGAGAATAAAAAAGCAACGATCAAGAGGCTGAATAAGAAGCCGAACAAAAAGAATAAATAAATAAATAAAAGGAGAAAAAAAAGTTGGTCTGCGCGTTGGCATATATTTGCATGAACATGAGCTCGATGCAGCTTCCATTTTTCTTCCAACTTTCTTTTTTCTCGATCGATCCTTGTCCGGAGACTACAGGCTAAATATACGTCCCTTATTCTCCATATACGCTTATCCGAGATTTTGATCTTGTGTACATATTTATAAACGATGAAAAAACGTGTCGTTGCCTATTTTTCAACTCTTTATTGTCACGAGACCGGAATAAAGACGACGGAAAATTTATTTTTACACGCAATCTCCATGTTTCACGCTCGTAGTCGTTTTTTTTTTCGTCCTTTATACTCCTCATCGCGTGATGGAGATAATATAAATTTTTAAGAATCTCCGGCGGTTAGGTTGGAAAAAGGGCGGATATATATTGAAGGTCGGGCACATTAAATTCGGTCCAATAAGGCGCAAGGGTATGAAACTTGGAAAGCAGAGGGAGAGAGGGAATAAATAAATGGTCGATAGAAATTAAATAGGCAAGTTATGCGCAAATGCGTGGACGAGAGGGTAAAAGAGAAACGTGAGAAGAAATTTAACGAGATGCTTTTAAATCGGAGCTGAAGGGATTCCGCGTGTATCGCGCGCAAACTTCGCAGTCCCTGCTGCCGATCGGGTTTGCGTGTACATTTGGAATGGCCCGAGCGCGCGAGTGTGTCCGTGCGGTAGCCCCGATGTATATGGTCGAGATAAAATGATCTCTACGCGCCCGTTATTACCCGCTTAATCGCCATTGTGAAGCAATTAAGCTTCGACTCGAGATGTTCGTGGAACCTTCGAAAAAAAAAACCGCAAAACGAGCTAAAGAAAAGTTGCGTACGTCCGCCGTTATCGTTACTCGTGCAAAATAGAGAAAACTAAAAGGACAGTCGAGTTTTTTTTCTCCTCTTCTCTTTATTTCGTTTTAATTTATCAGACAATTTTCTCGGAACTCGCTTCCCACGACACTTGATCGAGTTTCACGATTTTTAAATCTCTCCCCTACGATCTCTATATATGTCCGCGAGACACTTTATTATCGTCCTGTCTACAAATTGGATACTTTCTCGAGCTTAAAATAGACGAATCTTTTAATATTCTTGGTGTTTATCGTGATTAGATCTTTTATTGGTGCGAGCCAAAAATTGTTTTGAACGTTTGAAATTTGTGAAAATTTTATTATCTCGCGCTGATATCTTTTTCAATCTGAAAAAGTTACGTGTGCGGAAAATTTCTTACTGGGTGACTAATTAAGTTACGCAATTACGGAATATGACTTGGTTATTGGATGAAATTCGCATCGCGCGAGTTTCTTCGTTCCCTCCCTCTCTCTCTCTTTTTTTATTTCTCGGAAGATTGCGGAGAAGAAACGCGAATGAGTGCCAAGTAACTCGTTAAATAAAATTATAACCATAACGCATGAAACGTATTTATGCACTTTCGTATGGATATTATTTAAATATTTTCATAAAGGGAAACGAGGGAATATCGCATACGGGAAATGTCCTTTTTAGCGAAGTTACGCGAGAAAGTAGATCCCGCTGCGGTGTCTTTTTTTTTTCTCTCTCTCTCTCTCCATCGAATCTCTGCTCGCGAGCCAGCGAGCCAACAGCACAGAACGTTCCTGTAATTGTTCATTTGTGTCTAAATCGAAGAGACTCGTTCGGGATTTCATTTTATTAACGAGAAAATCTTTTTCCTCGCGCATTCCGTACCCCGGAAAGTTATTTACGAGCCTCCTCGCGACATTGAAATTCAACGAAGCCTCTCGAAATTTATTTTAATGCCACTATATAGAAATGTAAAATTTTTATCGCCTTATTCATATTTTTCTCATTATTTCCCGCAGCCGCTTATTAGCTCTTTGATAATTTTATTCGACAGAATAACCGATTCGGGAAGTTGATATGTTTCAGAAAAGTAATCATTTTTTCCTCCTTTTTTTTTCAAATTCATCATATTTTTATTTTCAAAATATCTTACGTTCGTTATTTGTGTAGAAAAATAATGAACAAAATTTCCTGGTCGATTGAGCTTAAATAATATTTACTCAAATATTTTTTTTTATCATTCATTCTATTGTATGAGAGGGAAGAAACCGCGATGTCAAAAGCATACAAAAAGGGTCGATGAAGATGGGCTTTTTTTTCTGTCCGGGAGGCCAGCTGGGCGTTCGAGTAACCCAGGTGCGAACCTCCCGCATGTGAAATTCCATTTATTTTCACTTGGCCTCGAATATATATCTATATGGCGCATCTTACGGGGTGGAGGAGGAGAATTAATCCTAACTCGGTATTTTTCACCCAGATGGTATAGCAGGAGAGGAAAAAAAAGAGGCCCGCGCTCGATTTCGCTTTCACGCCGACCCGACGAACAATGCAGCGTCTTCGGCGCTGAACCCGGATGAAACGGGACTCCGCGGCGCGCGAAGACCCCTCGATATGATATTCTTTAACGGACAGATGGGGCCCCTAAGCTCCATTCTACACCAACACGCTTCTTTTCTCTCTATTCCTCTCGTTCCGTTGAATCATCGAGTTCCTCGGGACATTGAACTCACAAACTTGTTTCTCATTCTCCTGTCTCTTATTTTTTTTTCCCGACACCTCCCCCGCGGTCGTAAGTATGTCCTACGACTATAGATTCGTACTTTAATCCCACACCGGTACAATTTTTATTTCACTTTTTACTCTGGACATCGAGAGACACGCGGAGAAACATTTCGGACTTTTCGTCGATCAGGAATTTTTTTTCGTACATTTGTGTGTGTAGCAAAACTGTAAACGCAGTTTATTCGTGCTTTTTTCATATAATTCAAAATCATTTTTTATATAACAAGTATAATTTATTCCACGGACATTTTTATTGAAAATTGTGGCCTTTGCTTCGAGGTCGAGGTGTGTTCGATGAACTGTAAATTAGTTCGTGCAACCAGGTTCACATTTCTCGTTTATTTTTTTTTCTGGGTAAAATAAGAGGAATGATTTGTATTAATTTAATTCGGCTCCCCGGGGGCAGAGTTCTCGTTTAAATCGCGCTTCTTTCTCTATCCCTCTCCGCTACGATCAATATTTTCATTTCTTTTCCATACGTATTCTCGAATACGAAGAACTGAACTGAATAATCGCTTATGATACCCTAATTTGCATATTATAATTTGTCTCGCTCCTTCTTCGCGTGATCAATGTGATTTTATTTCTTCGTCAACCGTTCGAACTCTTTTCACGGTTTCTCGCAATCAGCCGCGATGATTTCTCTCTCGTAACGAAAATTGATCGATGATGATCGATTGCGAAATTCTCGTTCGCTCCCCGCTGACAGCTCGATCGAAAAATTCAAAAAATTTTCCAGCAAATTGGAATAAATGTATATTCACCGCGTGCGTTCGGTCTTATATATTTATCATTTGTTTTATTGGCCAATCGAATTATTTACAAATTTCATTCACGATATTTGAATTTAAATTATTCTTGATAATTTGTATCGATATTCCAGAAATTCCGATAAGTCGGGACTCGCGACTGCAACATTCGAAACATTTATACGCGAGAGAGCACGTGGCAATTGCCGCGGACGCGAGCAGAACGAGTTGTTCGAGTCCGAAAGATTTTTAAGGATCGGGAATATTTATAGAATTTAATGGATCAGGGCGATAAGTTCTAGGATATCGTTGCTTTCCATTTGCATAGCGAATCAGCGCGTAAATAATCGATCGGAACGCGCGAGATTTTTTTTTTTTCGTGTCGTTACAACTATTACTTTTTTTCCTTCTCATTGTTATTGCTCTTATTTCGCACACGGATTTTAGATGCTCGCGGATTAGATCGATTTATCATTGAAACAGCAAAGATATATAGAAAAAAAAAGTTCATTTAGTTATTGCTCGAATGCTTCTGGAAATAGTAAAATATATACGAAATTCATAGCGTTATTTCAAGTTTTTAAGCTCGCTGTAACGAGCTATAAAAAAATATCTTACGTATCGTAATCCCGCTTAACCGTCCCGAGAATACGCATACGAGGAGGATTTTCGTGTCAATTGAATTACAGGGAAATAAGAGAGGAATTAACGGTGTGTCCCTATGGTCGGAAAGACACATTTTGTCGATCAATTTATTTTCTCATTACCGGGAAGGGAATATACATATACATAGGAATATCGAAAAATTGGCATTTGTTCGGTGTGTTTCGTAAGAAATTCTGGGATTTTTAATGCACGTGATCCCCCCGGCACGAAGGAAGATTTCTGCGGCGCGTGTGTGTGTATCGTTCGTGCGCGATCCGCAAAGATCCGAGAAAGGAAAGATCCTCGGGCTGGCTGAAATTATTTTTATATTTATGGATATTAGACTCTCTCATAATTTCTCTCTTTCGATATTTCTCTCCGTCTTCCCAGAGGCTGGAACACGCGGTCTCCCGATCATCTCCTCCGCGATATAATCGTTTCATCACACGCAGACCCCGCTGGAATTCTTTACGTGCTTCTAATACGTCCGTACCAGCTTAGTACTTATTCCCGTATTTTTCTCTCCACGACGTTTGGAATTCAAAAGAGAAATATACAATAATGATAATCGCTACAATAATATATAATAAAGAAACGAAGGATATATATATGTATTCTTAAAAAAATAACAATTTTCCAGTCATCCGATTCATGAATTAACGCATATATTTGGACGTATCAGGCTCGAGTCGAGAGTCTCTAAAAAATAAGTCGTGTGTGTGTATTACGATTCGTCGAATCGTGTGTGTGTGCCAAGAACGGACGCGCGCGTTTATTGGTGAACGGCTGAATCGGATTTTCTCGTTCTACGCGAGGGAGAGCACGTGTGCGTACTCGAGATATACGTGACCGCGAGGCGATCCGGTGACTCTTTTCCCTTATTTTCTCGCATTTTATTCACGACGAAATTCTCGTCGCATTACCCAACGAAACGGAAGTCGGTGTCCCCGTCGCTCGGTCATATATTCTCGCGCGAGACAAATTCCTCGCGAATTCAACGCGAGTGACGCAGAAAGCGAGAAACGGGGCCACGTGACGAAAGTCCGGGACTGGTTTACAAAAAAAAAGAAAAAAAAAGGAAAAATATAGTAATAGAGTGTTTAGTAGAAACGGGGGATAATAACAATAGTGAAGAATTTGCAAATGAAAGAAAAAGCGTTGCGAAAATATAAAAGTGGGGCGCGAGCGTAGAAAAGCGATAACCGCGATCCTTATCGCGGGCAATTCCATTGATCGGTATTGCGAAACGTCGCGTCGATATTTTGAGAGGAACGCACATAAAGTTGAGATTGAAATCGCGCGGCGACCTCGAGAAGGAGGCTCGAAGTGCGCGTATACATATCGGAGTCAGGGCTCGCGGCGAGATAAAAATTGCGCAACCTCGTTTCGCATGAATTTACGAATCGGTGGACATACAAGGAATTGTCGATGGCAAATGCATAAGGCACACATGCATCCGCCCTATTATGGTAAGCGCCTTGATGGGCGGTTGAGAAGAGGATCGCGTCCTCGTCGACTCTCTTTTTTTCTTCTTCTTCTTCTTCTTCATTCTCCCTCTCGCTTTATATTCTTTCATTTTATTCTCTCTCTCTCTCTCTCATCTCGCCGGAGAAAGAATCCGGGACAGCCATTTTAGGACTCGGCGCATAATCGTTTAGAAATCGATAGTGAAACACGACGGAGGAGACGCGCCGAGATTCCTCGGGACCGAACGCAACTTGGTGCAACGCCGTATATATAAATATATACATAGTTTTGTATGTATAGATATATATATAGAAATATATATAAAGTGTAAACAGCAGTGAAAGGTTAGCACGTTCGCGAGCAGCCGAAGAAGTGTATCCTCTCGCCACGAGGATCGTAAGAAAGACGTCGAACGAGATCGGCAAAGATTCGTGTAGGTCGAGCAACAAGGTCGGCCTCCTCGACGCGCGTTTCCAATATATCGTCGCTTTAATTATCGCCCATTAGCGAAATTCCCCGCGAGCTCCGTACCTGACTCATCGCCTCGACGCTCGCTATTTTCCTATTCAAATGAAATGCGAGACGTTTTAGAAAAATAAAACGAATAAACGAATTATCGAAGCGTTGGAAAAAAGATGTTCTTGAAAGAATAATGTGTATAGTAAATTGAGAGTCACGGGGGGACGTGAAAAAAAAATGGGGAAAATGACTCTAATAGACGATAATAGTTGCTAAGGGTACAATGAGTCCTGTCGTCCATTGTGCCGGATGATCATCGTGTCCCTCGGTGCCTGTAGAAGCGCTCCTCGCGAATAAATTTATCACAAGCGCGCATCCCCGTTCGCTGATGCATATACATATTTATAGACGGACATAATGCATAGGCGAGTCGAAGGCGCATTATATATGATCTCTCGGTTATTATGGAGCTATCCGAGCGATACGTGCAATGAATGTCGGTGCTGATGTATCTCCCGTCTAATATGACTCTCGCTGAAACCTCCGCGGCCCGTTTTCTTTAATCGACAGTGTACACATGTCCATTTTTTGCATACATTTTATTTTTATATATACTACACATTGTCTGAATTCTACACCCTGCACAATGTGCCTCGCACTTTTTGATTCTCGTTTCGAAAAGCTCGACTCGAGGCGGGCGCTAAGTGAACCGGTCAACGTTGAAAGACCAACAATGTTCATTGACGAGCCTCTGCAAGATATATTCGCCTCGCACAGAGCCACTCACTATCTTTCGAACTTGCCAGATACGGGCGAAGATGCTAATAATTCTTCGCCCACTCTCTCTCTCTCTCTCATTCATTCTCATCCCTACTCTAGTCTTGGCGCGAGTTGCTCAATTTTTGACTCATCGACTCGCTGGAAAAAGTCCTATCGATGAATAGCCATTATTCATTACGATTTTGAGAAATAAAAATAACACGTAAATATCGTAAATAACTCTGAAATTTCTGGATTAGGGTAATAAATTGAGTCTGAGAATTTAAGGGTGTTATGAGCTTGAGTTATGACTTTTGTCGTCTAGTTTAAGTTCTAATAAAATGTTTGAGTCATTCTCTTGAATTTTGAGTTATTATTGAGGTTAAGATATATTTTTTGGTGAAATTTTTGACATGCCACAGACTCCATATGGACATGGTACTCAAAATATTTTGTTATTTTTTTTTGAAGTAAAAAGAAATTATTAATTTTTCATCAAAAAATTTGTAACTTTTATAACTTCGATTATATTTTTGCTTACAATTTCATTTGTATTGACTAGTACAATATATAGTCGATTGAAAATCTGTTTTGCAAAATAGATGAAACATTTCTAAAAAATAGGACTGAAAGCCAGAAAATTTTGGTCACTTTATCCAACCAAATAAAATAACTTTGTGAATCCGGAAATTTTTTCCACATAGTGAAAAAAAAAATATCTGAAAAATGACCAAGCAAGACGTTGACCGATAATTAATAAAAACGTCCTTTTAACTTGTTAATAACAGCTCTCGCGTGATTCGATTTGAAGAGCCATCGATTTGGTATTATTTACCGTTACTGTATCGAAAATTACATAGGCCGAGTCGTTGAAGCGTTAAAAAAATGCGCGCGCGTACGCCAGTAACGTCGACGATCCGCGAACTTTGCTTCGTCCCTGTCCATTTTCTTCTCTTTATTTTTCTTTCGGTGCGTGTGTGTCTGTCGCAGTATATAGAAAAGAGTGGAAGGTAGAGCTTGTATCGGCAAATATGCTAATAGGTTGGGTCGCTCACCCGACACACGCCATCACACGATTGTATTTCTGTGTATACGTTTAACATAACGGGCTTTTGTCTACCCTCTCTCTCGCTCTCTCGTTCTCTTGTTTTCTACGAGCGCGAACGAGCACTCGTGCATGCCATCAGAATCCGCATCTTTCATTTATTTCAGCGTTTAGTCAATTTTTTTTCCCTCTTAAAACTCTATGAATTTGAAAACAAGAGTCTAGAAAATTTCAAGGCTCGAGAAAAGCTTCTAGAGGCATTAAAAAATGAAAAATATAAACGGACACAGCGAGCTAAACATTTCATGCGTTCGCTTTATTCTTATTTTTTTCTTTTTGGAAAAATTTAATTATCGGGTAAAAGCTGAAACGATTACTGCAAAAATGACGAGACAAAAAAAAACGTGAAGAATTTTTTAGCTTCCTCTCATTCGGATAATTACGAAAATTTCAGCTTGGATAATACTCGGCTGCAGTAAAAATGCAAGCTGCTCTCTTCCCAACGATTTTACATCTCGATAAAGCTGTAATCATGCCAGGCTCGTAATAAGCGCAAAAAGTGATAAATTTATCGCTCGTTATTTCAATTCTGGCAAAAACTCGCGGTAGCTCGATCCTCGTAATTGTAGGAAAAATAAAGAGATGAGAGAAATCCTCGCTCCTCGCAACTTTTGCATGTATTTTACATATTAAAATGTCTTTTTGTCCAATGTCGTGGAGCGAAACAAGTGGTGAAAAAGCCACAGAATAATAAGAGCGCACTGACAACGGATTATCGTTTTAAAATAATAAATTGATATCGCGCGACGCGCGGACGAGGTGAAAAAAAAACGCATCACGTATTTTATTTCGAGGGATGAGACATTTATTATTTTGTTCCGACGAGGAAAACGCTGGCCGATCCTTGGCACTCACTAATGCAGTTCATCACCCGTCATTAGGGTGTCCGAGAGATTTGTAAGCGATCGCGGGGAGAGTCGTTTTATCGTCCGATAATTCACGGTCTGTTGTAATTCGTATCTCCGCGCGGCGGCAGAGGAGTCGGGCGGAGCGCGCTGGCTCGGACGCGGTGATAACTCGGCAAAGTCACGGGATTGCAATGGACTTTTCTCGTTCCCGGAAAGCGATAAACGTAACAACGGTAAAACGGTTAATCGTTCCGGAGCCCGAAATAGAGCTTCGCATAGCGCGCGCGCGCGATTTCCCAGTCGAGCCAAATTACATCCTGGCAAAATGTTTTATGAACGAATGACAGTGACCGCGAGAGAGTTCGGTTAACGATCCAATCATGATTTCAGTCGAGTTAACTGTCCTTCCTTCCCTCGCCCGGTACCGAACGTCGTAAATCAGTCTACAAAACACATCGGAGAAAAACGACGTGTATTTGCGAAGCACGCCCGTTACTCTCCGCGCGCTCCTCCATCGTGAAAAACTTTTTTCTCATCCTCATTCTGCTTCGTCTCTCTCTGTACGCGCGTGTTTTACATGGAGCTCGCGGTGAATTACTCGCCCGATCTGCCACTCGTTCACCATTTCGCGACGAATAATCATCATCATCATCGTTGAAATTTTGACGGGCCGTGAGCGCGGAAAAGTCGCGCATTTATCCCGCGCTCTCGGTGTGCTCACGATGAAGCCCGCTCATCTTTCTCGCATTAAAAACGTAACCTTTACTCCTCCCGCGTTTTACCATTCAATTGTTTCTTGCACGGATGTGTATACAGAGTGTGTGTCTTTTATTTTTTCGTATCTCTATCTGCCGGCCGACGGTGCAGCCGAGTATAATAGCCATCGAGAATCTCGTTCAGGTGCCTCGAGCCTCGGAAATAATTTGCGGGCAACGGTTTTTCCAGCAGGTAGTCGCACATTGAAAGGATATGTGCTGCTCGCGATGTTTGAGTTGCTCCGCGAAGAGCGTGCTCGTCGCTGCAGTCTACGTACTCGCTCTCTATACCAGAATTATATAGTCGTGCATCGCAAGAAGCACAACAGCCCAGGAAAAATAAGAAGGAGAGTAAAAGCGAGGAGTACTATTTACGTCTTTCTATATGGGCTATTCCATTTCGAAATTATATTCAACGTGCCATTTAAAAGTATTCTCATCGCAGAATAACGTTAACTAAATAATTCCTGCTCATTTTACAGAAACAGCAACATACAAAACGAAAAGGAAGAAAATTTAATAAGACTTTTTTATATATTAAAGTATGTATAGTTAAGAAGTTATTTTGAAAATGATAGATTTTATTTTTATTGCGATAGGAAAGTGTCGTATCGATAAAAAAATGAAAAAAAAAAACAGGATCGCGTCGCGGTTGAGAGAAAATGCGAGGGTGCTCGATGGAAAGGCGCGCGTGTGCGCTCGCGGTAACGGAATAAAACGAGTCGACTTACCCGGATATCCCTCGGGAATCACGATTTCCGGTCCGACCTTGACATCGTGGCGATAGCGATGCATGAGCATCGTCGCGGTAACTCTGAGCGATCTCTGCTGCTGTTTGTAGAGTAAAACAGGTCTGCCGCCGGTGCCCTCGAGTCTCACGACTCTCGGTAATGAGAACCGATCGAGAAATTCGCCGAGCGGCATGAAACCGCCGGACGAACTTGAATTTCCCTCCGCGGTCGCTTCCCGAGAGCTCGGCAATGATTTCGGCAGCGACGGCATTTCCCCGCTCGAGATTGTCGAAAATTCACCATTCGACGACATTTTTCTCTTTCTCCCCGATTTTTTTACCCTCTCGCACTCGTTATTTTATATCCTGGAATTTTATCCTGTCGCTTTTATTATTCCACTCGCTCGATTTTTAAAAATCAAAATCGGCGACTTTTCGATCTTCTTCGACCGGCACTGAAAATTCTTCCGACCATGTCCCGACACTCTCGTTTCGAAGAGTGATGGTTTCTTATCCTTGGCACACGACTCTAATATATATTTTATTTTCGCGAAAAAGCGACTAAAAATCGTTATCGAGACGACTCGATTGCGGAGAGATTTTCGCGCTTTCGATTCTCGCCGATGCCGCCGACGAGTTGAATTTTCGTCGCACCCGAGCGCGATGCGATCGGGGGGCAAGGAGAAACGCGAGTTCGCCGAGTTTACCGGTTATAATAACGGGTTCCAACGAGCACTTTCTTCAATTATGTCACCGGTGGACCGGCAAAACTCCGGAGAGTCCGTTCGATAAGTCACTGTCACTTTTCCGACCGAGAGATTTCCGATAAACAATTTGCACTTTTATCATATATCTCGCTATATATTTGTCCGCAATAATAATGTTTCTTTCTTTGTACACGCGCAGAAAAGGAGAAAAAAAAATATATATCTCTGGGCGTTTTTTTTATCACGCGGCCCGGCCGATCCTCGGGGTTTATCGTCGATTCGTCGACGCGAGGAGCGCGTGCGGACTCGTGACGAATCGAGGATTCCGCGGTTGTCACGGCTCGCGTACCTTCGCAAATCGTCCGGAAAACGAAGGTAAATTTGTTCCACGATGCCAGGGGGGGAGGAAGGGGGAAGGGGAAGGGAGAGAGATTCGAGCGACGCGGCGAGTCTCTCGTTTCTCTCTTTGCTTTTGCTTCTTTCTTTATTTCTTCCTTTTTGCGCCTCTATAATGCAGCCCGGGTAATATCGATCCCGCTCGCTAGAGTTTGCACAGCATAGCCCCACGCGCGTCTATACGCGAATCTAAAATATGTCGAGGCTTTGGTACAAGTATCCTCGCTGTCACGCTCCGTCGAGATTCAAGCGAAGGGTTTCTCTGGAACCGGGGACCCGAGCGGACCGGACGACTCTCCAACCGAGAGAAATTTCCCCCCGGAGCTTCGTCGCGATTCTAAATTCATACTCCGAACCTTCCTCTCGCTCTCTGCTTCTTATTCCTCTCCTTTTATTTCTTTTCGTTCTCTCTCCTCTCTGCTTCCTCTTCTTCGTCGTCTTCTTTTCTTATTTTTCGTCTATCCTCTCTCGCTCTTTCTCGCTCTCGACGTTCTCGTTCCTCGTACTCTCCTCGGCCTTCACCACCGAGTGACCCTTCGCGTTCAAGGCAACGCGAGAGAGCCGAGCAGACATCAACCGAGAGCGTCCCCGAGAGAGCCACCTTCGCAGGTGTTCCAGAAGGTGTGGCGGATGGAAAATGCGCGGCTTTGCAACCTTTGACTGCACACCGGGCAGATGTACCCGCTGAACGCTCGACGTTGCCCCGGGCAACGTAACGTAGCGAGACTCCCCGATAAAGTTGCGCAATTCTTATATATTATACTATATATGCATCCGATCGAATTTTATTTTTATCGTCCCGGCATCTTTGCTCTCTCGTACAGCTCGTGTATCTCCCTTTTCGTTTCTTTTTTCTTTTTTAATCCTTATCGATTTCGCGTTGGCCAACGTCGAATTTGCTCGATTAATCGTTCACGCACGAACGAACGGCTCGATATGTTCCCGTAACGAGACGTCGTGTCACCGATTATTGCTTCGCTCGTGGATACCGTTCTCTCGGGCTTTTATAGTTTTATCGTGGCCCCCCCGGCATCGATGACTCGACGATGACGCTCGGCTCGCTCCTCTTCTCTCCTCTCCTCCAGCGAAATACGCTTCAAGGACATCCGGGTCGAATTTCAAGCACGCTGATCGAACCCGGGCGTGCTGCGCGCGCCCCCACTCGCCTCCGGAAATCCCGATGCACTTCCCTCCTTCTCGATATATTCCTTCACTCTCCGATACTTCCTGCTAGCCTCTTATTTTTTTTTCTTCTTTCTTTTTTTCTCCTCGAAGGGGATCGTTTTACGAGATATTCTTTCTTCACGACGATCCCGGCTCGGGTTGCCGAGTTTCGCTCGCCCGCGGAGGATCCGCAGGATTTATAGATCGTCGGCACGCGAACGTGACGAAATGGACAACCGACGCGAGCCGTTGCTTCCCCTCGGCACACTTCACTTTTCCATTTCTCGCTCGTCGCACACGTACTCTCGATCTGATCCCTCTCCCGATATATATTTTATTATCGTCGCACCCCTCGACCGATTTTTCCCCAACTATCTCGCACTCGCATCAACTCATTCACCCGAGACTCATCGCGAGGTTTCTCGATAAATTCTTTCGTTCACTCATCGCGAAATATCGGACGTAGGTCAGGAGCCTCGGATTTGCATCACCGACTGCGTCATCGCTCGGAACAATCTGAAAAATGAGAAAAAAAAGAGAGCGATGATGAGTTTTTTCCTCGATACGTTACGACTTGCACTTTTTAAGTAAATTTTGCCAATTTTCAAGATCAATTTTTATTTTTTTAAAAATATATTCGATTGTAGTATAAATAATTAGTTAATGCAATAATTGCTAAATCGTTAAATTTTATATTTGATAATTTGAGAAGTGAAAAAATTGTTATTGCGGTCTCTGCGCAGTTTGTTAATGAAGCGTTAAGTTTGGCGAAGAGTTGGAGTTTCGCGAGTAGCGAGCATATCGGGTTCGTACTTTTTCCAGGGAGATCCGATCGGACCGGCAGACGCGAAGCCACTGACGCCTGGAAACCGGTGAGCAGGGTAGGCACGGGGCCCCGTCAGACTCCAACACAAGCTCTCGTGTCGACACGAGATCGCGCACACACGCGAGTGTCTGGTGGGGTCCGATCCGGAGAGGCTTCACGAGAGGCGCAAGTCGGCCCAGTATCGATGCTGTTCCGGTGCTGCGAGCTCGTCCTGCGAGACTCCAATTCTTCGCTCAAATTCAAAGACAGCCTCCAAATTCCTCTATTCCAATAAAACTCTTCCCCCATATATTCCAATTTTCTCGCCAGTTCGCTCGATCGTCGATTATAAAAACTGTTGGAAAATAACGAAAAAACTTTATTCGATTTTGAGACATTAAAGATATGAGCGATATTTTTTTTTAATTTGAGAATTTGATACATTTTTGGTATGAATTATCAAACTCCAGAGTTGCTGACATTTAACATTTGCTTCTTATGAAGAATTCGTTAGTTTGCACTGATTACAAATTTTTTAATATAACGTTTTACTAAAATTTTTTCAATTAATTGTTTAAACAATAAGAAATATTTAAATCGTTGTTAAAATATGCTCAAGTTGTCAATGGTAGTCAAATTAAGACTCAAATAAGAATTGGCGAAACGTTTTAGCAAAAGCCAAAGTCTTTGTGTTACGAATTTAACGTCAAGAATTTACTTTTTGCTGGGACTGTCTGTCCCATACATGCTAAATTCACTTCACGTACTCAGTCATTGATTGAAAAATACTGACGACAATAATTGTATCGATCAACTAAATTCATTATCTTTTGAAACTAAAGAGACTTTGAGGAATTTTGGAACGAAATATATTGAAGACGATATGTATGAGAAAATAATATTCGGACACATTTTCTATAGGTGAGAGAACGAAAAAATAAAGAGAACGGGCGAAGATGTCGAGACGCACACTCTGCTATTGTTTTCCGTAAGAAATAGCTGTTTCAACTTGGCAGAAAAAAAGAAGAAGATATTCTTGCGCGCTTTTAATAGCTACCGGGAAACTCGGAGGCGCAATAATCGACGTGCCCTCCCCGCAGCGTGCTTTGTACTCTCGCGCGAGTACAAAGCGAGTTTCCACACGCTGCTGAGATATATCGCGCTGGAAAAAAGAATCATATCGTCCGCTTTTCTGTGTCTGAATTTTCACACGGGCGGCCGAGTTGCTCGCGGCGTCTTTCGCGGATCCCGGATAAGAAATTCTTACGACTCGAGACACTTATTCGTCCACGCTTCTTACGACAGCAAGATTCTGTGCAATACGCGTGTGCCCGCGAGCGCCTCCCTCCCGCTCGTAGACGCGTTTGTGTGGCGCGTTGAGAAAATGGAACGGCCTTGAGTCTCGTCCTCACGCACGACGCAAGACGTGAGTACTCGTACGATGAGAGAGCGAATGTGCATACACGCCTCTGCGTACAAGTATTTCTCTTTACCCATCCTCCCTTTTTTTCCCCCTTTCATTATTGTTCTACTTTTTCCGTTGCCTCATATATGTATACATCCCAAAGTCAGCGGCAGATATATTAACGCATTTTTCGATACTCATTTATATTTTTGACATTTGGATCATCTCGTCATTACACTTTTTTTCTTTCTTTCTTTCTTTCTTTCAATTATTTTTACTTTCTCCGAACAGATTATTTTTCTCGACGTCACTCGATGGAAATGTACAATTTCCTGCTCGAGTGCGCGTTTCACTTTCGTAATTGATTTACAATCGATGAGCGATTGGAAGTAGGCTTCGTTTTATGGCCGGATCATTGTTGTTTCGACACGTGGGCTTTGCTCATTTACATTGGATCATTATTTTTAGAGATGATCGACAAAGTCTCTAAATCTTCGCGGGACAATAGAAGAGAAAAAAAGGCGTGATCGGCAGTTTTTTTAATAGATTCAAAAATGACACTACACGAGAACAATAATGGGCGCGAAGGAAAAAAATTGGTATAAATAAAGGTGAACGTCCCAGTAGTTGGATATGTTCCAAAAGTTGAACGATATTGAGATTTTTCATGCAGTGTGACTCACTAAATTTAAACAATTTATTTTTTCAATTTTAAGAGTCTATTTTTGATCGGGAACTTAAAAAAAATTGCTCCAAAAATCAGTTTTTTGGCGTTTTCAACATGAATTCTTGGACTCCGCCTCAAATAAGTAGCATTTTCGTTATCTACGGAAAATTTCCGATCGAATAGGCTCTTGAAATCGAAAAAAAAAATTTCAAAAATTTTGTGAATTCTTACGGGGGTCTTACTGGGGTCTCGTGAACCCATAAAAATTTCAATTAGCGATATCTTTTCTTTTTCTTCATCAAATCCACTTTATTAAGGGTGATTCTTAAAGTTTTTTGCAAAACGAAGCGAATGGCGCGAGAATCACGTTATTACATCCATTTTTTTAAAAGTTATGGCATCTTGGAAATTTTCCGTAGATAACGAAAATGCTACTTATTCGAGACGGGAATCAAGAATTCATATTGAAAAATCAAAAAAACTAACTTTTCGATCAGTTTTTTGAATTTTTCAATATGAATTCTTGGATTTCGTTTTCCAAAAATCTTGAAAAATCACCACCAATAAAGTTAATTGCGCGAAGAGAGAGGAAAGATACCGCAAAATGAAATTTTCATGGATCTACGAGACCCGGTGTGTATTTTTGAACCCTCTTGAAAAATGTACAATATTTTTGAAAAAATAAATAAAACATAAAATGTCTCAAACGTTTAACTATTAGGACGTTTACCTCGAATATATAAAAATATCGGAGCTTTCGATAAAATCCAGATTTCACGGGTAAGGGTAACAAGTTTTTACTCTTTTAATTTCTTTTTTTTTTTGCAACGCCGCAATAAGTAACGTTCCGCTATAGTGCTGGCTCGTTGTTACGGAGAAGCCGCGAGCCGAGTCACGCAGTTCACGTGATACGAGTATTACAGAAAAATTAAAGACAGAGGGAATGACGATCTTTTCCCACGACAACGCTCTCTCGACGTTCTCTATGTACATACATTATATTTGCTGTCCCGTATCAACATTTTACGAAAGGAGAAAAAAAAGGAACAAGAAAAACGAAAAATTACGTTGAATAAAAAGAGGATAGGAGACTCGAAGTCTCGGCGAGTGCGTAATAAAGCCTTGCAAGGACGAGAGAGTCTCGCTTTGAACTCTCTGGGGACGAGGCAAATTACACATCGCTTTTTTTTCTCCTCTTTTTTTACTCTCCCGGGTCTCTCGAGTGAGAGCCAAGATAATACATGGTAATAACAAACGTACATTCTGCGTTTGCGCGTTAATGTGCAATGCACGGGTCATCACGCGGAGGACGGGACCTTCGTGCGCGTCCCCCCGAGTCTCAATTTCTTCTTGGTCATTCCCACCGGGTTCAAGGATTATTATCTCGCCGATAAGCAACGGGGAAAACTGGTAAAGGAAGCGCACAGTCGTCAGAAATAACGTAACGTTAGTTTTTTTCTTCGACCCGTTACGAAAATATGCAAATTAGATTCCGTAATATATCGAACCTCCATATACAGAGATAAAAAAACTTCTTGGCATTGATCATAATTTTGAATAAATAAAAGAATTCCGTGGAGATTTTAGGCACGCTTGTGTCACGAAAATTTTCCTCCGAGTGTCTGTCAGTGTTGAAATGATATTTTTACTGAAATATCTCAATGCAAAATTGCCGCAGGTGTGGATTATTATTGATCATATTTATATCTTCATTGAGACATCGGGTTGGGACATAATAATCCAGAACTGTTCACGGATTGATTAATATAAGAGTGGAAACAGACTCGAGTAGATTAGAAAAATGTCATCGCATCAGTGAATGTTGATTGAAATATACATATTGTATATTCCAAGGAGAAAAATGATATGATAATAAGAATAAGCCTTGCATCGCGATTACCAAAGATGTTTCATCAATCGAGATTCGATCAAGTTACGATTTATCGATTGTTATTTGATTGTTGAGTAATGAGACGATGAGGTTCGTGTTTGCTCCAATCGCGTAATCATCAACCATTCCTTCCCGTGCATTGATCTCTATTGATGAGTTATTCAAAAAAAAAGGGAGAAAAATGGCCACAATCATTCCCACATTGGTCCACGCAGAGATTCTCGCTTTGACGATTCAATCCTCGGACTGTTCGTGCTCAATGGACTGTGACAAAAATTCTGTGCAATCATCGTTAACGCAAGATATCATTATTGTTTTCTCAAATCCATCTTGTTTTCTTCTCCATCCATCTTATTTGCAAGCAAAAATCTATTTCTTAAATTGTTTCTTATATCTCGTAGTTTTTATTCTCTTCAATTGGCTATTCTGCTCAGGGAATTTAATTCTTGAGACTATACACCGAGAAAAAGTTTTAATTGAATGGAGATAAAAATTGGAGTGAAAATACAAACGAGTTTAATAACCGAGCGAGTCTTCGAGGCAGATCGAACACACAATTTCGATATCTCGAATGAGTCATCGAGAGGCGTGTGCCGATTCCCTTTAAGAGAAAACTTTCTCCAGGCGAGTATACCCGGGGGACGGCATTTCCCCGACGGTGCATCGAGAAAAGAGAGAGAGAGAGAGACTTTATCCAATTCGAGTTTATTAAAGAAGAAAAATCTAAGGTTATCCCGGTCGCTTCTCGTTTCTCCGGGGGGGAGAAGCCGATCGAGAGAGATCGCAGCGAGGCAACCTGCAATATACACGTTTTCTATATCGCGTGTGTGTGTTCCCGTGCGGCGATCCTGCGGCCTTACCTGGAATCCCATCATCGTCATCGCTATGGTCATCGTTCGGGTTACCGAGAAACCCTTGTAGAATTTAATTAGAACTTGCCCGAGGTCATATCGATTTCTCGGCGAACTGCTGCGCGAGGAGACTTCGCGGCGGGCCGGGGGATGAGGGACTGAAAAATCGCGAGAAGAGCCAGAGTCGCGGGGAGGCTCGAGAATATAAGAGAGAGAGAGAGACTCGGAGAACCTCTCCATGCCTTATTTTATTCCTCGTCAATCTCGAAATTCCGATACAATTCCGTCGCTCTCGCCGGCGATGAAACGTCACGTAAAGACGAACAACCGGAGATATACTCGCCGCCGCGCGCGCGCACAGTGAGCTTTTCTTTATCGCGGAACTTCGCTCTCTCATCAACTTTGCCGATTCGTTCCTTGGGTCTGATTTTTCTCCCTTTCGCGAGTCGTTTCTCCCGGGCTTCGTGGCTATCTCGCAAGCCGGGATAAAGACAGCCGAACACGGCCACCGGACGCGATAGCCGGCCGAAGCGAGAACTTGAAGTGGAAGCGGAAGATAAATTCGAGAAAGAGAAATGAGTCTTCGAAAAAGATTTCTTTCCCTTCGCCTCGCGAGAGCCTCGCGGTCTCGCCACTTTATTTATTTATATTTCATTTTATCTCGCTTCCCGGCTCTTCGAGGCTTCGTCTCGCAGAGACTCGCCGGAGCTACTTCTGCTGTTGTAACTTCTGTCGAGATCCCGCGCGTGCTTAAATCTTCCGAGCAACGCTTTTGCAATAATGGAGAACAGCAAACGAGAATAAATGAAGTCGAGAGCCGCCAAGGCGAGCATACAAGCCTGAGGTATTACAAACGCGAATCGACGTGAGACAGAACTTTATGAATTTTACAAATAATGTTGTAGATACTGCTTTATGTATTTTAACGTCGTTGACAATCGTTATTTTTTAAGTTGCAATCAAGATAATAATTGACATTTTCATTAATCTAATCTATAGGAAATTTGACATTAAATATAAAAATTGAAGAACTTTTTTTTTTAATTTCAAATTTACGAAACATTGTGAATTTTTGAACGTGTTTTCCATTTTTTCGAAAATTTTCAATAACCCGATGTAACTTTTAATATAATTGACAATCGAAATTCCGAATTTCCAATCGAATATTTTGTGCAGAGTGTAGAAAAATGGTTAAAAAATGTTCTCATCCTGTAAACTGTTTTTTGTGTATGATACCCCGATGAAGAACTTAATTTGTTTTACGATAGATATAATAATTGCAGCTTGTGATAAATTTTACTACTTTCTTGCTGAAATGAAATTTCATAAAATTTTGATGTAGAAAAGTAAGCGAAAAAATTAGCTAAGATTTAACGTAATCGTCGGATAAAAATAATCTTGTATGATTATAGAGAGAGAGAGAGTCGGTGCGAGGTTGAATTTAAATAATGAATAATTTTTATATTATTTTCCGTACGTGTAAGAGAAGAAGCGTAACGAGGGTTCTATTATCGCGAAATGATTTGTTCCCGGCCATATACGGCCCGGAGAGTACGAGATCGTTATTTATAATAATATCCAAATGCATATAAGCAAGGGAAGAAGCACATTGCCTGAAACAGATACGAGCAGAGTGTCCCTGGAAATGTAATTGCTGGGTAGTGCCCGCGTGCATTTTTGTTGCGAGCATTGCCAATCCGGACGAAGACATGACCAGCTCTCGCACTCTCGTCCGAGACTCTGAAATAGCGAGGATGAAAAAAGACGCGCGGGGGAATAACGAGAGAGAATTCCCGAACTAAACAACTCTCTTTTTATCGTTGTCTGGTGCTATCGCACCTTTATGGCGAAAAAACGAGTCGTTAACGTGGGCTTTTGCATCCGTGAATAAGACAGTTGGAAACGATCGAGAGCGATGAGGCCTCGAGGCTTTCTCGATGAGTATACATGCACACACTCGCGCTCACGTTGGAGAAAAAAACATTGACAATTTTCTGGCTCGAATCATTTTTTAATTACCAATAAGGTAAACGTCCTGATAGTCGGACAATTTTCGCTATATTATTTTTAATACTTGAATTATTTTTTTCTCAATAAAATCATATTGATTATTATTCATATACAATAAAGTTTATTTTTCATAACGTTAATTTGTTGGAACAAACTCGCTCAACCTTAGAGACAGGGTCGTGTGTGATGTTCAAGTGTTCAAGTGTTCAAATGTTCAAGTATTTATTTATCTTAAAATATTACATAAAATTAACACATAAAATGAATTTTGGATCACCAAAATATCAGTCAAGATGTGAATTTGAAGCAGATTTTTAAGTTTGAATATTTTTTAAACAAAGATAAAGTGTGTGAAAACCTGTAGCTGTCCCAACTATTGGGACACGTTTACCTTTTACTCAAAGCTTTTGCTCATTCATTGTTTTTATTCGATCGATTTATTACTTTTTTGGTGGAAATTCTTTTTTTTCAGCTTTTCGTTGATTTTTTTTCGTTCTCGCGCTTACGGTCATTTTTGTTCACGGGGCGATTCGGGTTCGCGAAACGTCAAACGCGCCACCGTTGTTCTTTATCGCTCTTCGTTGGAACGAATTTTTACATTGGGGTTCGATCCTCGAAAAGCGCGAAGGGGGGGAAGAGAGGAAGAAAATGGCGAGGTAAAAAATAAAAATATAAATAAATAAATTATTGATATAATTTACGATCGTCCTTCGTACGAAACGTAGAAGCTTTGACAGCAGGGCTCGCGCACGAGGGAGAGAGCATTCTCGTTTCGAGGGGGATGCAGAAACTTCTGGGCAGTGCTCTCCGACAATAAGTTGGCTCTACGCTGTATTTATGCACGGCTGCCAACGAGAGAGGCGGAATTTCTCTCATTCTCGGTCTCGAAATTGTCGAATCTCGCCCTTCTTCCACCTCGCTACGGAGGCCTCGAGAATTTATGTATCTTCTCGCAAAAAATCATTGCTTTTTTTCCCCCAAGGATTTTTTACTCTTGAAATTGGTACGGAGCTAATGATAAATCTCTCGCGAGTTTCTCATTTTGCGCACTTTATTTTTAGACAATACCAGGTTTTTTCACGAGGATTCCCTTCCGACAAAAAATTGAAGGATAAAAAAAAGCGAAATTTCCTCTTTCCTCTTCACCTCGAAGTGCATCGCGCGGGAGAATTAACCAGAATTTGCATTGAATATGCTATGCGTATAATCACTATGATTGCCATGGGCGTTGCCAATTCTTAACTTTAATGGCCTGCCCAAAAGCTCTGAACTTCTTTTTTACTCCTCGCTCTTTCTCTCTCGCTTCTTCTCGCTCCTCCGAACGCGTATACGCTCGCTCGTTGCGTTCATACAAGGCTCGATCGTATATTGCGTCTACATGGCGTTCCTTACGAACTTGTATAATTTTCTCGCTTCGAAAATCTCTCTAAAAATAAATGTAATGATGGAAAAAGGAGTTGCTCACATTTCTTGTACTTTCTGAAAAGCTCGATCATATATAATTCAGGATAAAAATTAACAATACTCATTAATTCCTAATTTGTTACTCATTAAAAAAATAAATTATCGAGAATCTTAAATTGTCCTTTACTCGTATAGGATATATTTTAATCTCAATTTTGATAATTAACTCAACTTTTGATCATTTTTGAATCAAGTGTTGTGCAAGACGGAATTGGGTGGATTAGTTGGCAATTTTGGACTTTGGACAAGTCGATACGAAAGAGCCCATAGTGTATGGTTTATTATGCGTGCCCTCGGCACATATTTTTGCGAGAAAACGGGCGCATACGCGGTGTGAAGCTTTTACGGCCTCGTCTCGTAAAGTCGTAATTTTTTTCTCCTCGTCTCTGTCGCTCTCCTCAGCCTCGGTGCAGCGTAACAACGGTTACTGTTGGTGCGCAACACAAAAATGCCATTACCCGTGTACACTCTACACACGGTGGAGGGTCGGAGCGTCGTTTATTATAACTCACTCGACCATTGTATTTTCGGTTGTTTCGCCGCGTATCGCGAAATCTTGGCTCCGAGCCTCCTCTCTCTTTCTCGGCCTCCCTCGTCCAAAAATGAGCCAACAATGATTTAAGACCGATTTGCAAAAACCCCTCACCGTCCTCTCTCTCTTCTTCACCCTCATTTCCCCTCTTCTCTTTTCTTAGCAATTAAACTTATTTTTACGGTTATAATCCTCCATTTCGCAGGACGATGCGCTCCATTTTCTTTTCTCTCCATCTCATCTCTTTTTTTCTCCCCAATACACCAGACATGTCTTTATAAACGTATAATCGGTATAATGGAGAATAAAATATAAATTCAGTCAGGGAGGAATAAGCAATTGAAAATGATTGCATCGACACTTTTTCAGTTTTAATATTATTTTGATATGTGGATTATCCAAATGTAGATTTAGATATATTGTGAAGATGTTAAAATTTGTATTGGTAGAAAAAAAATATATCTATTTTTGTTAAAATGTTGCAAAGCCAAGGACATGTGAAGGCAAGTGGTTGGTCGGGCTGATGTGTCCATTTGTATCGATCAGTAACTTTAATAAATGCAAGTTAGAGTGCCGACATGCGTCTTCTCGGCGTGCGAGGCTCTCTCTCTCTCAAGAGAGAATTCTCAGTCACATTTGAGCCCTTGCCTCCCCCTCAGAAAATTCCTCTCCGGGTACAAAATATGCAGGCTGTAGAGCCATCGGCGCGAGATTGTACAAGAATATAAATTCCAGTTCGTCATGAGGGATCTTTCGCGATGAAAGCGCATCGATCGCGAGCGAGAGCTTTTGCCGTGGAAAATGGGAGAGAGAGAGAGAGAGCGAGAATTTGCTCGAGGCCGCGAGTACACCTCGGAGTACCAATGTTCAATCGTTCCACGTCAATCAATCCTCTTATAAATCGCTCGTTACATCCTCCTCCATTCTTTTTCCCGTCTAAACTCTCCCCCGGATCGCTCGTCTATTTTTATCCGCCGCGTGACATGACACACGTCTCGCTGTAACGCGCCATCCACGTCCTTCACTTTACACGCTAAAGAGACACGTCAAATATTCCTCCCATGGTGACCAACGCACTTGCGTGAGTTCCGTCATGAATAAATACATATATGCCACGAATACGCTCCGGAGCTTTATCACTTTTCCACACTTTTCACCTAATTTTCTCCAATTTTCATTCTTTACTGTATAATATTAGTTTTCAAAATAGAAATAAGTCGTGCTAACTGATTAATTAATTAACCTTTTTTTTTGGAAAAGTAGCCGAATTTTGTGTACTTGATTTTTAAAAATGATTTATATTGTATAATATTTTTGATAACCTGAGAAATTGCATGAAAAATAGCGAACAAGCAAAAAATAGGAAGAATTAGTTATCAGCTACAATAATATAAATTTCATAATTTTTTATCAGTACTCTAAAAGTCAAGTAAATGCTTCACGTAATAAATGAAGATGCACATTTCAAAGTCCAATTTCTCACATAGTTATAAAATACTAGTAACATTGAACATATTTTAGATTAATTTGTCTTACAAAATATTAATGTTTTAAATTACGTCCATTAATGTTTGTTGATAAATAAATTCAAGTATTAATTTTAAGGTATTTTTTAAAAATATTATTGAAACTTTGAAATATATAAAAGCAAACATATCTCACTTTGTATTTGCGTATATATCCAGGGACAGACAAGGCCGATTATTCCTGAGCAAATATGCATGAGGAGGATAAAAGGGCTCGATGCGGTGTAAAAGTAAAGCGAGAGGAAACGTCGAGGCTCGAGCAGTTAACAGTTGTGGTAACTGTGTGGCTACCGTGTTCGTAATTGGTGAGCTCACCGCGACGTCAGTATACAACGAAATTTTCTCTACAGGTATATATCCTTCTGGTTTCGGCTTTTTCTTTATTTTATACTAACGTGAAGATCGACGCTTCGTCAACTTTTTTTCTTCGCGTCACGCGAGACTCTTCTCTCTCTCTCTCTCTCTCTCTCTCTCTCTCTCTCTCTCTCTCTCGAGAATTTCAATCCTGATTGAATTTTTCAAGTCTCCAATAGGTAGTAATTTTAAATTATAGCATATTTTAAATTATTTTTCAAGATTAAATAAATAATTAAAATAGAATATAGTAAAGAGACAGTTTTTAGGGAACGAATAAATGGAGGGTCAGGCTAAATTTTTAATTCTGAAGAATTCGAGAAACAAGAGAGAAACGGCTCGAAAGAGAAGTTCACGAAACTTCCTCGAAAAGTTCTGAAGAGCAAGAAAGAAGAAATTGGGAAGGTTCTGCGAGAAGAGAACCGGCTCGAGACTTCCTCCTTACATTTTCGGTCTTTCATTCGCCGCTGGAACTTCTTTCGACCTCTTTCGAGTCCCCCTCGCATTCTTCGCGTTTCTCCAGGCCCGGGTACAGTTTGCGAAGAAACGAAGTACGCGCGCTCCGGGCAATTGCGAAAATATAAGTGAACGGAAAATCGAGTCGGGGAGGAAAAACGAAAAAAATGGCGTCAAGAAGGAAGATCGGTTGGGCACGATGTAAAAATAGGTACGTTCGATATCCCGGTCGCTCCTGTGGAAGCGTAACGGTACTCGTCGAACCTTCCGTCGCGAGAAATCCTCGGCGGGCCCTTCGTCGTTCCGACACTTGGAGATATCGGCTCTATTCGCACATGCACACATTCACATTGTGATCTCGGAGGCTCACGTGACAGCGAAACAAAAAAAAACAGAAACGGAGTGATCGGAGGAAGGTTCATCCTGGCGAGTTGACTCGAGAGGGAACGATTGCGCGGGGAATCGAAGAAAAGAAGACGAAAAGTTGGCGCGCGAGGAGCCAAAGGGAAGAGGAAAGAAAGAGTCCGGTTGATCGGCAGCTAAGATTGTGCAGAGTTACGTCAGCATCTTATTGGTACGCGCATAGGTACATGAGCGGTCGATCAAAGGCTCTCTGGGACTCGTTTAATGGCCGGTGCGCGAATATCTCTTCTCTCTGCATTGCCACAGCAGTCCTTTTCCTCCTCCTCCTCCTCATCCTTCTTCCTCTTCTTCTTCTTCTTCTCATCTCCCTGTTCTCTCGTTCTTCTTCCTCCTCTCTTCTCTCCAGTCCACCTTTTATTCTCATTCTTGTTCTTGTTCATCTTAAAAACTTTTTCTTTTACCGCGCCTCTCACCGTTTGACTTTTTCGTCTCGTATATATATATACTTATTCTCTCCCTTCGCGCATTCCCGTACGACCTTTCCTTATTCTTTATTCCGATCCTCCAGAGCAACGGTTTTCGACTCGTTTCACCTGACAGCCCGTCTTCGCTCTTGGGCAACAAAAAATTCGCAGGGGAACAAAGTCCCGATCGAACAGGGTCACTAAACTGAAGTTTAAAAAAAGAATTTTTCCACGTTCTTGCGAAAGCATTCAATAAAATTTCTTCGTCGATTCGACGTGATCGCGATTTTGGAAGTAATCGCGATATATTCGCGCATTGATTATTGCACCGGTCTCGGATTCGAGACTGCTTCCTGAATTTTTTCGTTCTCGATATATACCGTTGTGGCATTTTTATTCAACGAGTCGGCGAATCGACGGGGCAGAGATTAACGGAGAGAGCCGTCGAAAAAAAAATTTTTACACGACTCGTTGTGCAACGGGTTCGTCCGGGTTGGGAGAATTTCGCGTTTCGGCGAGAGAGGATCGCGACCGGGAGGCTCTCCTTCTGACCATTCCTCATATTTTTCTGAGCGCCGCTCCGGCCGGCCGTTCTCACGTAAGAAAGCGAGTCTATGGCTGTTACTAGATCGTGGGGTCCACACGGGGGTCGACCTTCATTAATCAGGGGTGCTGCACTTCCTGGTGATAAATAACGCTGCCTGCCATCCCGGCTTCGTCCGACGCCAGGGTGGCAGAGAAAGAGAGAGAGAGCGCGCGAGGGAGGGAAAGACGCGCGGGCGACGATGCTTATTTGTATACAGACGCGATTCGAAGTAAGAGCAGACTAAGGAAAGGAGGAAACTCGAGAGACACGTTACTCCTCGTTATTTTGAATCGCACAGACTATTTCGCAGACTCCGCATATACAGGGTCGTCCAAATAAATCGCAAAAATTATTCGAAAAATCATAAAAAATTCGATTCACAGACAAAATTTTGTATATTTAAGGGTGTTGAATCCATAGAGCAAAAAATCAAAAGTTTGACAACGTTTTTCTCCCTTACGAAGTCATTCGAGAGTAAACATTTATTAAGAAAAGTTGCTGCAAATCAACTGAAGAATATATTTGAAATTCAAGGTCTTCCAATCACAGATTTTTTACTCTCTATATAATTGCACAAAAAATGATGATTTTTTTTTTGAAAAATTAGATAAAAACTTCTTTAACACCATATTCAAGCTCGTTACTAAGATACTTATTACACAAAATTTTTAACAACGTAATGAGGAGCTTTCGAATCATCGTGAAATTTTTACACAACCTTTTAGAGATGTTACTTAATATTATGAAAAATTTTTCATCATTTTCAATTTTGAACACAAAACCTCCTCAAACTGTTAAAATCGCAATTGTTCAATATCACTGCAAATATTCGATAATTTAACTCATTGAAAAAAAATGAATAGCCGTTAGTTTATGGGATTGTAACATAAATAATTGAAGTTAAAGATTTTCGATACTTTCACAGTCGGAAATTGGAGACACGGTATATAAATACGTAAAGTGTACGGATAGCCATTGTCGATTCTTCGCTCGCGAGGAGTGCACAAAATTCTCTCATTTCCGACAATATGTACAGCGGAGAAAAGAGGAGAGAACTGGCTCCGGCGGAGCAAGATAAATAAAGCTTCGCCGGGACACGGGGCAGTATAGAGAAAATGGAAGTGAGAGAATGGGAGGCATGCACGGGCTACGGGAGAGAGAGACAAAGACAGGAAGGGAGATGGAAGGCGAGGGCGTTCTTCATAAATGGGATATACAATATCCTAGTTCCAGCTCCAAAGACCTTTACAAACGTACGTACATGCAGTGACTTGCCAAGACACTGAGAACTCTAATAAACATCATTTAACATAAAAAAAAAGATGTAGGATGCCTTTCTTGTAGCTCTGAGCAGTCGATTTATCTGTCGAGACACTGCATCGATTCTACCGAGCCTTTCAAGCCATTTATTCATTAATTTAACCCAATTTTTCAAACCCATTCTTAAGTATCCAATATTTTTTTACAGAAATGAAACGCGACCGGAGGAAAGTCTCGCTCGTACTCTGGCAATTTATTTTTCGGACTCCCATGCAAAGTTCATCCGCACTCCGACGAAAACGCACCTTCAGGAAGTGTATCGCACCTTTTTAATCTGCGAGGGTGGAGCAGCACACAGACGGTAAGTCCGCCCTGCACGAATGTTGCATAGAAACTTTATATTGCATGAAGCTCCAATTGGAAAAAAAAACATGAAGAGAGAGAAAAAAAATGATCCGTGTATTCGTGAGACCGGCGACACCCACAATTGTGCGGACTTTTCTCTCTCTTTATTTTTTTCCCTTGAAATTCTCGCGTCGATATTACGTCCTTTTCTCCTTACTCTCTCTCTCTCTCTCTTTAAACATTCTCATCCAACTCTCCGCGTCACCGTCAGCTTTCACATTTCCCATACACAAAAAGCGAGCGTGTGGCAATGAGGCGCGCGGCCACGATCGGGCGTTTATGGTTCACTCCCTCTCGCCTCGTGTATATCGCGGGTGGAGGATATTACGCGCGGGGAGAAAGATGTGAAAGAGAGTTGGAGTTGTTGCGCGACGGATCTCGCACCCGCCCTGCTTTAACTCGGAAATAATAATAATAATAAGACGATGAAACAGGAGAAAACGCGTCCCATCGGCTCTTTCTCGTGTATACGTTTTGAAATAACGCGCGATATCCCCGCGTGTGCGAGCGTGTGTTTCAACGTTTACGGCCCAGAAGCGGTTTCTCATTCTCCGGAGCACAAACGCGCGTGTGAATTTTTCATTCCTCTTATCTTTTTTGTTCGGTGTCGCTGATCCTCGCGCTCTTTTTTTCTTCTCACTCTCGTTCTCTCTCGGGCTCTCGCTGCGTACGGATCACGTAACCGAGAGCGAGATTCCCGAGGACGATACGAGACAATCGGAAGTTTTGTGCGCGCTCGCTCCCAGCCCGCGGTTACGAAACATCGCGGATATTACGATCCTCTCTTTCTCTCTCTCTTCCCTTTTCTTGGCATCGCCGCGAGAGAGTACACGCCGGTGATAAGCAAAAAACCGATCCACGGATCTCCGGTACACGGCGAGCTTTCTGCCGGTGAGAAAGTTTGATTTTGATAAGATTGGAGAGAGGTATCGAAGCCGGCTATAAGATGGACGATCGGTAATTGCGTTCCGCGATCTTCGCAAGACGGGGAGAATGCTCGGAGAATCGTTTCTCCATTTGAGGGACCGTTGACGGAATCCCGATCGTCTCTGTACGCACGTTTCCACGTCCCGGTAAATAAGGAACAAGATACAGTAGCACTTTTTCACCTCTTTCTTTCGTTCTTCACGACTCTATTGATTCATGGAAACAAAGCTATTATCGCTATTAACGTAATGGATGTTAGGCTCCAGGAACATAGAAAGGCTCATCCGTGGACCACGTACAAAGTTAACGTTATGAGAAATGCACCTCTTTGTATACAGGAAAAATAATTCACAGGATTTTATAGAGACAAAAATAATGCAAATATTACAAATAATGTAGCGAAAATTATCCAACTACCAGGACGTTATTATTATACACTGAGAAGAAATTTAGTTGAAAAATATTTAGTTGAAAATATTTCGTCGAAACAACACTTGTTTATTTGAAATAATTAAACTTCAGTTAAATCAACCAAGAATTTAGTTGAATTTGCAAAATAATATCGTTGAACGTATTGAAACAAAATACGTTATTTACGTTATTATGTATTTTACAATGCTACGTGACTCTCCATCTTCGGTTTTCACTTTCGTCATCTCATTCTCGATTTGTCGAAGTGAGTGACTGCGGAAACGATGACACGAGCGAGTTCATCGTTCAACTTCAATTAAGGTAGTTTGGCTACATATGTACAAAATTTCTTCTAGAAATTTACCATACATATTTTGATGAAATTAATTTAATACGCAGAAAGATTGCAATCTCTGTCACTGTCTGGAAAATTGAAATATTTAAGGCTGACATTTTTCGAGAACTTGTACAAGAGCCAGTATATTATAACTTGTCGTTTTATACAATTAATATCTTGATTAATATATAGTGAAGCCTCTTTAAATTTTGCACACATTCTAATATGATTTTTCGAGTGTACCATAATTTTGCTTTCACGTTACACGTTTAATCTATATGTATAAACATCTATAATTTTTTGGCTCGATTAATCGCAACGGGAATAACGTTTTTAAAAATATATGATTTTCGTGAAAATACGCGAATGGTTTGGAATCCTCGTGGGCATATGTTGGCGTTTAGACATCTCCGCAGGGAGGAGTTCGCAGCGGCGAGAGTCCTGTTCCGCGAGATCGTCCGAGCGCTCGGCAGCGTCACGCGGCAGCTAGCAGCGGGAAGAGAATAACAGTACACGCCGTTCGCGAGAGCAATATAAATCTTGGGACCGGAGCAAATCGTTGAGTTCGAAGGGAGAGGAGTAGCGGAGGGAATGGGAAGCGAGAAGCGATCCCTCGCGCCAAGACGATCCCGGATCCGTATCCCCGCGATAGACAGGAAGAATCAAATCTCCCGGTAATTGGCACATACTCCCCGATACGATTCAGACTTCCCGAGAATCCCGCCGTTCACGGTCTCCGCGATGACTTTTTCTCGAACGAGCGCGCTCTCCTACCGAGAAACTCGAATTATTTCGTCGGCGCTCGCGCGTACCGATTTCCCGATTTCCGGATAAATCCTCCCGAGCGCCCGCGCGATCACTGACAGCAGCCATTCTTCGCGAATAACTCGCGGGATACCGAAACCGAGGGACAAAAAAAACGAGCAGAGGATGAAAAGAGATAAAAAAAAAACTGCGCACGCTGCGAGAGCCAAAAGAAAAGTCCCGGACGAGCCTCTTACATTTTATCGCTTTTACGTGACTCGAAATTGCGTTGAAAATTCAATTTGTAGCCAGTTCCTTTTTTATTTACTCTTCCGGAGAAGAAGCGGAGGAGAGTTTAAAAAAGCTAGGGGAAATGCAACGTCTCTCGATAGGCGCAGTGGAATAGGGACGCGGCGGCAGGACTCGCGGCGAGATTTGCTCGGCGCGCAGGGCCCTCGCGCTCGCTTCTTCTTTCGTCTCTTCTTACGATCGCCATAACATCCATAGCTACGCCGTGCTTCAAGGATCTATGGGTTTTAATACGTCGTTCGAGGTATTCGCCGCTTCATCGCCGCGCATCTCGTTTCTCTTTCGCTCCCCTTCCTCCCCGGGCCGTGCAAGACGGAGAGAGAGAGAGAGCAACGAGAGCCATCGAATACCTCTTAGGATGTTTTATCACTCGAGCCATAACGTTCCCCATCGTTATTTTCGCTTTCGGATTTATGCAACCACTTCCACGAGAAGGGGTTATGCCATAACTATTTTTTCCTCTCTTTTTCGTATTACTCTCCCCTCGAAGCACGCCGCGAGTTGATGGACCGACGACGCGCACCGGCGTACGCGTACATCGCGGCCGATGCACCGGGCGAGGAAAAAAAAAACACATTCAGTCTCCCGGCGTCCCCATCGTTGCGCCATTACCTCTCGAGGTACATATCGAAACGATGAACTCGCTCGTGTCATCGTTTCCGCAGTCATTCACTTCGACAAATCGAGAATGAGATGACGAAAATGAAAAACGAAAATGGAGAGTCATGTATAGCATTGTATAAAATACGTAATAAGGTAAACGTCCTGATAGTTGAACAATTTTCGCTGTACTATTTTTAATACTTGCATTATTTTTTTCTCTATAAAATCATGTGGATTATTTTTCCGATACAAAGGAGGTGCGTTTTTCATAACGTCAATTTTTATTGGACATTCTGTAGGTTAAACCTTTATAGTGTTTATTTACTAAATATTGTTTAAAATTAACATATAAGAATTAACACAATAATTAACACATATTGAAAAATTCAAAAAACTGATCGAAAAATCATTTTTTTGGCGTTTTCAATATGAATTCTTGGATTTTGTCCGAAATAAATGGCAGTTTCGTTATCTACGGAAAATTTTCTAACGAATAGGCTCTTAAAATCGAAAAAAAAATTTCCAAAAATTTTGCGAATTCTTACAGGGGTCTTACTGGGGTCTTGTACACCCATGAAAATTTCAAATTACGATATCTTTTCTTTTTCGTGACCAAATTAACTTTATTAAGGGTGATTCTTAAAG
>JAPYYW010001698.1:0-26366 GCA_030522545.1 Cremastinae sp. A BG-2022a
CTGAAAATTGACATACATGTACATATGACGGTAAAGAAAGTTTATGAAAAATGTTAACAAAATAAGTAAAAAACGATACCATGACCATATCACCTTAAGATACGAGGATTCCCAATAATAAAATAGGAAACAGAATTTTTGAAAAATCACATTTACACAGAGATGCATAGGCCTTTATAAGCAGAACACTTCGTTTGGGTTACAACTATACCTACATATATTATTATTATTATTATTTTTATATGTATTTATATATATTTTCTTCATATATGTTCAGTAGTCATTTATAAATATCGTAAACTCTATAATAATGATAATAATAATGATGATAACCTTGTCGCTATATTATTCAACTCGCAACTTTTATAATCATTTAACATACTTTATTTACGTTACGAACGATCAAGGTAACAGGCAAACTTCCATTTGACCAAAAAAGTGATCCTCTACGTCGTTTTGGCATGATTGCCAATTCTCTTCTTGTCGACCATCTCTTTTTCTCATTTTCAGGGTACGCTGCACATGATTTTTTTTCTTTCTTCAACTAAGTAGTTCGTTTAGCAAGTGAATACTCGATATCCAAGCTTGAATCTTTCTTTTTTCTTCAATTTTTTTCTTTTCCTCTTTCACTGGAAAAAATTTTCGGCGGAATGTAAGCTCTCGTCTTTTTATGCTCATTTTTTTGACCGGTCATCCACAGTTTTTATTTTAAGATAAATTATCGAGAGTGGGATGAGAAATTTCGAGATCCCCAAAAATGACGAAAATGCAGCTAGTAGTCGATCAAAGTGTTTCCCCTTCCTTGCTAATTAATTTTTAGGTAACTCGATTTTCTTAGAAGCAAAATATAATTATCGAAACGTTATTAAAACTAAGGCAAATCGATCGGAACTCTTCAATTTACATTTGATTCAGCGATATTAGCAGTTACAGGTCGAAGATTATTGCGTGTGAAAAATTTACAAGATTTTTCTCTTCTCGACGTGAATAGCTTTCGTGCAATCGTGAGAATATTTTTTCTCTCCTACGTGACGCTCGTGCACCGATCGTAGAAAAAAAACAACGAGAATATATACGCCATCCGTTATTTGCTTTCTCTCATTAACTATCTAGTTACATTTTAAGCGAAACAATATGATAAATTAGCAACATCGGAACGAATAGACAGTCGATTTCCTTTCTTCGAGTTTTCATACGAATTCGACTTGTCTGAAAACCTCGCAGCATTTACAAGAGCGCATAAAACAAGATACAAATAAAAAAAAAAATTTACAACAGACATCACCGACATTGTTAAACGTTGAAGAGGGAATGCCCTTGGAAATGCCTTCCTTTCAATTTTCTCTAACTTTTTCGATTTTGCCCAGTAGACTTTCGCGAGTGAGAAACATTCAAGAAGTCTGGGTAAAATCTTTCACTTCATCTTCTTATTCTTCAATTCTTCTATTGCTTTACGTTCCAGCCGAATCACATTGCACTTTAACGAGCCGTCGATGCTGCTTAAGTACGGCTTGAAAGATTTGTCGCAGACACGATAAAGTTTCGTCGAACAGGCACTGGAAATACTTGTCCGTGCTCGGATACGTTTGAAAAAGACTTTGGACGAAAAGTCGGACGTGAATCATTGGGGGAAAAAAATAGATTCGAAACCGAAAGATTCCAGAGAGAGAGAGAGAGAGATAGACGTCTGCCTTTTCGTCCATCGAAATTTTCTCCGATTTTTCATCAATTACTCGTTTGATTCGGTCGATTCGATGACAAGTTCTAGAAAAATCTCTAATGTTACAATTCACGAATCTGCCGCGGATAATATTCGAAAATCCGTCTACTCAATTGACTTCGAGTATTCTCTAAGGTTACATTTAATCACTGAATGGAAAAAGTACCGACGGGCTTCCTCCGCGTATTCACTTCAAGCCATTACTATTCGTTAGACTTGACAGCCGATAATTCGTTCCGTGATCGACCGAAGGAGCAAAAATATTGGAGTTACAACTTTCCATAAACTTCGTCCTCGAAGTAATTCAATCGGCAATGTTGCACTTTTTAGACGTGGAGCTTGCTCAAATCCGAGAGGAAAGACTTTGGTGTTATTATGTGTGAAGAGCCTGAAACAAAGAATGGAAAAACGTCATGAAAAAATCTGCACATTCGAATCCCGATGGTAAATAACATCTGAAACGTACCAATTATGACCTCCCAATTTTTCATGGCGTTCGTAACTTCGTAAGCGCATCGAATTTCTGAGAAACAAACACCGCCAACGATGAAAACGATCAAGCGAGGCACATTCTTCAAAGTCTGCTGACCTTTATCCTTGTGCCATTGTCCATACCGAACACTGCAAATGAATGAATAAAAGAGGAATTGGAATTAACTTGACAATTGATTTCTTACATTTTAGATATAGAGATTTTTTGGATCTTAATTTTATACTTTTAACTGTCAATAACTTTTAATACGATCACCTTGAAAGGATATTTACCTCGTAGGAGCGTGATATCCAGTGGATGCTGTGCGTCCAGCCAAGAATGGGAAATGTTTTGTGTCCAATTTATCCTCGATCGAGTCCTCCATTATGTCCTTAACGACGGGAGTCCATCGGCTCATTTGATAAGTCTGCTCGGTAATTCTTTCTTTACGCGGCACCGTGTAACCTTTTTTGCGAGGACCCTGTTGATAATGAACAACAACGAGTTGACTCTCTCCTTTCGAATATTGGCTGAGTAAGATTAAAAAAAAATAAAATAAAATTTACATCAACGACCACGTTGACACCAAGCTGTGCCATGTTGACGATCGTTTGTTTATCGTCGACGGAAATCTGAGCGTGGTGGACGAGTCTGTTGAGATCAGCATCTTGTATTCCATTCTTGCTGAGTACGTAGAGAGAGATAATGCGCAATTTGTCGAGATTGTTTACGGTCTGATCAAGCAGAATCGGGGTTATGTTGCGCATCTGATCTTTGATTCTTTCGCCCTCCGCGTCGGTGCCCATAGCCAGGTCCTGAATAAAAAAATTTTTCAAAATGCATTAATCAACAATTAAATAGAATCTATATATGAATATTTGTTCGCAAATACAGCTTAGTTTATACTTATAAATATTATTTAATTACATTTAATATCATTTAATTACGTTACGTTGATTTTTATTAAATTGAAAATCTGTTTAATCTCGAGATAAAGGTTTTTTTGGTCTATTTTTTGTGTTAATAAATTTGTTAACCTGTTCAACTTTGCACAGCTTGTCAACGTTGCCTTGGTACCGTTTCATGCAGTCCTCGGCGAGATGCAAGTGAGTCGCGTACTTGCTGAGTTCCTTCTGATATTGTGGCATTTTTTTGATCATCTGGGACAAGTCTCTCATGCTCTGTTTGTCACCCTGTGGCATTCTCTTCGACTCGGTAAATTTCTTCAGATTTTTCGTCACGTTTCTGATCAACGTAAAGAAAAAATTGTCATTAATTAAAAAAAAAAATTCGTAATCCATGAAAATAAGATTACAAGAAAAATGCTTGATTGAGACGAAAGATTTATAGAAATGCTTACTGAGAGACAACGGCGATGTGCTGATGTCGTAGTTCAACCCACAACTCGTCGTTCTCGTCCAACAAAACTTCCTTCTCTGCCTGTCCTGCCGAAGCTTCATACCTGAAAAAAAAATGTGTTAAGAATCGATACGTTCGAATTGAATATAGAAAATGTTGAATTACCTGTAAACATCGTTCTCGATTTCCAGAAGATCGTAAGCCATAGCCTGGAGCGTCAACTCGTGCAAAATTGGCGAAACGCAATCGAAGCCGCGATCTAGAATGAGAAGCTGGGATCGTGACTTTTCAGGTCCTTCCCCCATCGTCGGCTCGTCGGCTTTGTAAGCGTCCAATTTTTGCTGAACCATCTGAGCCAATTCGACGTTACGATCGAAGTCACTGAAAAATACGTGTAAATAAACGAAAATTAATGAATAATTATTTTTAAATTTGATGAAAAGGAAAAAAAAATGGTGCTGAATTTACCTTCGGTATCTGACTGACGGATATTCACCCAGAGTCGCGCAAAGCGTGGCTATTTGCTCGGCGATACGCTCCATGTTCGCATTTCTTAAATTTATGAACGAGGGATTGTACATGCAGGCGAACGTCTCGCGAGAATCCAGCGAAAACACCTGAACAGAGACAAAATACGATTAATGAAAAAAAAAAAACACAAAAATTATTTTTTACGATAATCGAGAAAAATGAAAAATAAATTTTAAAGAGATTCAAATAAAACGAAGCGTGAATGTTCAGCAAAAACCTACAAATTGCAAGTGACAGATTCGTTGTTTGTTTAAATCGGTTACGATATCAAAGAAACTCAGGGACAAAGGAAAAACACTACGATTATTTTCACAAAGATATTTTTGTCAAGGAATATTGGATATTCAATGAATAAATGAATTTTACGATTTGATGCAATTTTACTGATAAACGATAGAAAACTAACTTTGATGCAGAAAATAATTAAATAATAGGATCTAATAACGAGCGGTAAATCGTTCGTCACCTGCGACTCGTAAGGCAGGAACGCGATGTTGATCTCTTTCAACGTTTTGATCTTTTTAGCAGCGAGGGACTTGCAGAGTTCATTGAACAGCTCCTCCGGGCATACTGGACGAGTGCAGGCAATATTGCATTTGTTAGTTTGTGCACAGAAAGAGATAATGTTTGCGTTTGAACCCATTGTCAAATTTTTCACAAAATCGACTTAAATCAATTCCTATATGACAGAAGGACTATTTTCCCCGATTTTGAAAATAATCTCGGGCAGTGTGCTCGTGTAATTTTTGACATCTTGCCTCCAGACACGTTATCTCGGCACAAATATTTTGCCAAGTTGGACAGAATGGTGAGTAGGTATGGAGAGAAGCCAGAAAGAGAGGACAGATAATAGATGTGATAAGAAACGATACAAAAAGTCGAGTCTCGCACACTCAGAATATTATAGGTACAAAAACACGAAGGATTGGGAAAAACCGTGAAAAACCGTAAACAACGATTTGCGTGCCCTCGGTCGAATACAAGCTCGTTTCCCCTCATTCCTCTCTTTACCTCCTGATTCATGAATCTCGTTTTTACCTGTTCCTCGTACGGTATGAATGCGATGTTGATTTCTTTCAGTGTCTTTATATACTTGGCTACGCTCGCTTGACACAAGTCTTTGAATAAATCGTCTGGGCACGCTGCAAAGAGATACACGAAAACTCAACTAAAAATTCAACTAAAAATCATAATAAAGTAAATCAAAGGAGGAATCTTCGTTAACGCGAGAACAAAAGAAAATAGTTCTCGCAAAGAACAAGAACAACGCGTGAAAGTGAGATCCTGAAGTTTCATTTTTTTTTACCTCTCAGAAATGTCCTGCAATCAGTTTTCTTACAATGTGAAAAATTTGACTTTCTCCAAAAAAATCTTCAATTGCTTGAAAATAAATTAGAGAACTCACAGACTTTCAATGAATATACGAGAAATTTGCGTCGTTTTACTGCGATCGAAAGTCATTGGAGTAATTAAAAAAAAAATAGAATCAAGTTTTTTTTTTCTTTCCAGGATTATTTTAACGTTAATTTTTTTTTTTAAATTAAAGTTAATATTTGGCACGCTTGTACCTTCGGTAAAATAAACATGGGCAGCTTTGTAAGTCGTTCTGGTCGGATTGCTGAAATCCTCGATAAGTTTTTGGACCGACGGATTGCAAGGCGTTATCAGATAAATCGCGTCCATCGTACTGAGTGGTTCTCTCTTCTTGTTTATGTCCTCGACGAGCGTTATTCCCTGGGCACTTATGTCGTGCATTTTGCAACACGCCGAGACCATTCTCATCGCCAGCTGGTCCACGACGAGAATTCGCCACTCGACCCCAGGTGTCTTCTTCTTTTGCTTGATAACCTCGTTCATGATCTCTGAAAGTTGAACCAATAAATAATAAAATCTCATTTCCGACATTATCGATCGAATTTAATATTTATTAGTCACTCAAACGAAGAAACATTCAAATTTTAACACTTAAAAAATCGATTTAATAATTTTTATCAAAATATCTACATATTGCTTCTACGAGTGATTTTTAATTTTCTGATAAAAAAAATGTTTGTTCTGATAAAAAAAATTTTTTTCCCAGTGACACGATTCTGGTTTCATCGCGAAAAATATTTATTTGACAAGATATGTCGAATGTCCTGGGGCATCGATCGTAGGTAGGTCGAGCCTGATCGGAAAATGCATTTTCTTCGGTGTGCAAGAGCGCCTGCGGAAAAACGGGTTAAACGGTCGGTGGTTGGGCGAGAGTGGGCGGCAGGATCGTTCCGGGGCTTTCCCCGCGTATTGATCGCTCTTACTTACCAATGACGTCATCGCTACGTACAACCGCGTAAGCGTGCTTGCACAGGGCCCCGAACCTATTTAATCCTGCAACGCTTATCTGTCCTCCATAATATTCTTCTTCTCTCGCTTCTTCTTCTTCTTCTTCTCTCACTTTCCCCAATAATAATCACGTTTTTCGGAACCTCTTAATAATTTAGTGACACTTTTTTCCCGAGTAACATTGCCCAATTGGCTCATTATCACGAAATTAAAAATCAAATTTATATTACTCTTGTTGCACGATTAAATATAAATATATTTCCTTTAATACTTGGCTCTGAGTGATATCAACACATTGATAATCATATTTACATTTAAATATACTGTTTATTTATAAATTCTTTTGTGTTCAATATAAATTCAATATTGTTATTCTTTTTGAAGGATATTAGAAAATTCAATGCGATTGAATATAGATTTATTAATAATTCTTTAATTGTAATTATTGTACTCAATGAAGTAAGAAAATTGGAAATATTCTTCAGATGGAATATTTTCCAGTTTCAAAGATGGACTTAATAATCAATGCTATTGCTTAAATTTAAATGAACTGTGTTATTTTAAAATGTTTTGCTACTATTTGTGTCATTTGAAAACACTCTTATTAAATCCATCAAGATTTCATCGTTTTGCTTCATTTAATCAGTACATTAAAATATTATTTATGGGAATATATTGATAAATAAAAAAGATAATTATTTTTTTCAATAAAAATAAAGATTTGGAAAAATGAGTCATCGTGACTCATAAAACATTGAAAAGTTGACTCGCACCGGGCTCTCTGCATCATTTTTTCAAAGCTCAGAAGCCTCTCTTCCAATATTCGCATTTAATCGAATTAAACGGATTGCATCACGAATAAAGTTCGACTTGATTTTTCGAGGAGCGTCATAGAATTCGTGAAAATAATATCAAAATATTCGAACAAACAGGTGGAATGTCATCGATGGCGAACGACGTGACTAATTTTTAGGCAAAACGAGTGAAGGAAAATTGCAATAAATTCTCCTGGAAAGATCGATTGACGCGGAATATGATTGGAAGACCGTCAATAATAACACCTTGTGCGATGTTTGACGTTTCGTCCAGTACAAGGCGCGCCGTGTGTCATCACGGTGACACCCATTCGTGGACGTCGTAACCTCTGTTTATCGTTGAATTTTCGTGATCGATCGTGAAATATTTACTCCGAGGAACTCGATTAATTTGCCAGTACATTCGAGCGCGAATTTTTATTGTTTTGCGAAGATTTAGACGAGTAATTTTAATATTATTGGCGTACTTACTCTGACCGACTTGTGCCTTGAGCGCCATTTTGACAGAACTGAGCTGTTGAGTGGAGAGAGAGCCACCAGGTAGCGCCACCGCCGCGTTACAAAACTCTCGTTGTACGCGCATGCTCCGAACCGAGGCGCCCGTTGCCCGGCGACGCCGCTTCAAATCAGCAACTTGTTCACGCTTGTTTCGGCATTGTCGGGATCGAACAACGGAGCTTCTTGTAAACCGATATTCGAGATTAATCGACGCTGCGCCGGCCCCTTCGTAAGATATTTTATAATTTTACTCTTTAATTCAGTCGACAAAATTTTACTATATTTTGAAATTGAGCTCGAGTCGAATACGTTAGAATTGTTCGCCGGTACACCTTTTTCACGTACTCTCAAACATTTTGTCTCGCATGATATTTCTGATCACGTAAAATCGATGTTAGCGTAAGTAAAAATTTATCGCCGGTGCTTGAAATTGCTCGAACATACTCGCAAGAGAAAGTTTCTCGCTGTTTGCAATGAATAAAGAAAAAAATGAAAATACATCGGACGCGAAAAATTTTCTCGTCGCGCTGCGAAATTGAATGATCTTTGGACGAAACACCTTGCGAGGCGAGTCCAGATCGAATTCAGTTACGCGCTAGTCTATCGTATTCATAAAAAAAAAAGAAAAGAAATGCGCGGGGGTCGCGCGCTTCGTCGGTTAACCGCCAGTTGTAAACGGCGGTGCGAGTGAACTCCCACTCCCGCGCGCCCCCTTGCGCCCCGTGGCGCCGTGAGGGGGAGTAGCGCCGGTGCCTTCCACTCAGTTGCAATCCGCGCGTCGTTCCGTGTGCTTCGTCGCTCGGATAGATAAATTTTTACACGAAACGCATGCAGTCCCGCGTGTCACGGTCTTCTCGTTTTTCCATCTAAAACCAATTCGCACTCGTGTACAAAAAAGACGAACGCTCGTTGAGGGAATAATCGTGAACACTGTGAATCGTCGAAACATTTGTTTCGATTTCGAGTCAGCGAACGCTTGACAATTCGTGATTTTACGCTCGAGTCACTTTCGTACTTTTTGCCAATTTTTTTCACAATCTTTTCACAATATTTTCACAATATTTTCCTACTAAAATTATACACGATTCGGATACACCTTTCTCTTGACTAAAATCATTTAAAAATATTTTTGCGAAACGAAAACGAGCGTGAATAATAAAGAGAGAGTAATGTGAAAAAAAATCACGCGATGTAAGATGTACGCGGTAAATCGTACGTATCGTTCGTAAATAAATTTGACGAAATATATTTCGATCCGACTCGCGATACTTTTTTTCCGCGTCGCGAATATCGCGAGTGAACAAAAATCAGTGCTCGTGTTTATACTGTGTGTGCGAATGCGTCGATTTAATAATCGTGCAAGTGGTGAATAGGATTTCGGATTTGGCGGCATTCACAGTGCCTTCTGACGTCGCTGCCCGCCGAATATTATATCAGCTGGGAAAATGAAGATCGAGTATCCGTGCAGGGTCGAAGGATGGCTCAACGTGTGCGGTGAGTCCTGTTATCAATTTTATTCCCCTTTCACGAGCTATTTTTTTATTATCCACGACGAGAAAACACATTTTTTTTTCGCTTACCACTCTTTTGTGCAAAAATGCGCGAATATTTTGCCGCGCTCCGAAACTTCGCCTTCCCCTTCCCTTTGTTTACTTCCGCGTCTCTGTTTTCGAGACTCGCGTTCCCCGAACTCGTGTTTTTTTTCCCTTCTTATGTACGAACAGAAGCATTTTTGCCCGTTCTTTCGCTTTTTTTCCAGGTATCTTGCACGCTCATACGCGGAACTATTTCTTTTTCTCTCGCTCCTCGTAAATGAAAGGAGCCAAAAATATATGTTCGAATACTTTTTCTTTGTTTATCGCCGGGTTCGAAGAGAAGATGTTTCTAGTTCCGTGAACCCGCGAGTATTTTCGTGCCGGCAAACAGAGCGGGCCATTCACTATAAATTCGGCGTTCCGTTATATATTCGGATGAAAAACCTTTTTTTTTATCGTCATCTAATTTTACGGTTGAAAGTATATATTCGTTTAAAAACGATGACGAAACGTTTACGTCAACGCCATACGTAATATGGAGATTTGAGAAAAATTCAACGAATGCGCTTCGTGCTTTTTTCATCTCGATTTCTCGCTTTTTTTTTAAATTTTAATTTCGTTGCTAGGGTGGATAAAAAAAGCAGATCTCGGAAACGCATTTTCGCCTTTCTTTCTCCGCTCGGCTCTCGTTGAATTTCCCGCTAACGAGTGCACGGGATCGGGTGAACTTTTACTCAAATTACGTGCACGTGTAATTTATAAACATTGGACGAGATGTTTCGTTACGTCAAGAAAATTCTTTCGCTTCCGTAACGAGCGTGCGGTTATTACGTAGCGCAAACTTGTCGTTTTATTTATTTTTTTTTAATTTAAGGTAGTTCTATAGTTTTATTAATTATTTAGGATTTTGTTGAAAATTGGTACAGTCATTTATTGCTAGTCAGTCACCAAATTTTAAGAGGTTTCATCATTTAGAAATTGAGATAATTATTGTTAAAAATAATTCCAATTTTCAATTCTTTCCCATAAGAGCCTGTGTTAAATATTGCCATTTTCAATCCTAAATATCTTAATATCTAGATGGTGAACATTCTTAAAATTTAGCACAGCTCTTTATTGCACTTCAAAGAAGCTTCCTCAAATTAAAAAAAAATCCTAAGATTATGATTTTTCAAATTTTCATACATACGTAGCAAGTACATTTTTTTTTCATTATCACTTTTTTTTCATCATTGTTACATATTTTTGGCAATGTGACAACAAATGGTACAACCTTTTTACTCCGTCTGCGATTGAAAACATTGAGTAATTTGATTTTTTAAAACTAATTTCCTTCGATCGTTTGAATCGTTATTGTAATTGATGATTTATTGTTTTTTTTTAAATTAGTGCATTATCGCAACTATTTTATTGGTTTATTAATCCTTTAATTAATATTCAATTATACATTGTATCGTAATCAATAACTGACGCACAATTTAATTATTATTTTATAAAAAGTCGCAGAAGTTTCGTAATATTCGCTGATCGAGAGATTTAAAATGCGATAATGTCTCGTTAATAATTGCTCGTTTATTATTGTTGCTAATAGTATTATTATGATTGCGAATGATAAATTTTCCAAATAAATTGTACGAGCAGCCATGGAAATTGGCACAATCGTAATTTTTGATACTCGATTTCGACAAATGTTTGTAAAATAAGAGAAAATGGCATTCTTTTTTTTCGATTTTTCTCTTTGCTTTTGTGTTATCTTTTTCGAGCTGGAAATTTCTGGCGAATGAATCGACAATCATTTGCATCGAAATGAAAACATTACTATTTGCTCTTAATTTCCAATGCAAAGCGTTCAACATCCACGTACCATCTCTCTCTCTCTCTCTCCCTGTTTCTCACGTTACACACTTACTTAATCGCTTTGCTCTCTCCCCTCCCCCCTTTGCAAATGGACATTCCTTGTTCAGTACTCGATCGAGTGTCGTATCTGCCACGATACACACTCTTTACCACATTTTTTCTTCTCTACATGTGACCTCCAGTCGCATTTTTTTTGTTCTAATCGCGAGAGTGCGAAAAATCATTCTAAACTTATTTTTATCTTTCCTCCTCCATTTATTTTATTTTATTCTATACCCAGCTTGTAACTTTTAATGCACATTTTATAACTTTGAGAGTTCAAGGCCTGATCGTCGATTATTTTCTCTATCACTGTGCAAACAAAATTTGTTCGATCCGACAAGATTTTCTTTTCGACACGTTCGACGCGATGTTCTTCTGCTAATTAAACAAAAATTGGATTTATTTGACCAAAGTTTAATTTTTTTAATTTTATTTTTATTTTATATTGTACTTTTTATAAATATATTATTTGTTTTTTATTAATATTATCCGTTCAATGATTTAACGATATTTAAAAACATCAAATTCATATTAACAATTCGTGTGTATATTTCTCGTAAATTTGAAAAATAATTCATGCAAATATTTTTTTCCGAATGACGCAGAAAAAAAATGGAAAATATATTTTTGACTTCTCGAAAATGTTCGTTTTCGGAATTCGTGTACTTGAACTTGGATTTTGGGACCTTGAAAAATATATTTTTTGAAGATGAGGCGAGGTACGAGCTCGGCAAAGGTCTCCGGATTTTTGTCACGGCTCAACGAGTACGGAGAATACATTTCGGGCGAGAGCGTGCTTTTCGGTTATATAGTGCTAATAAATTAGTCGAAGTCATCGTCGTCGTCGTCGTCGTTGTTGCGGAAAGGGACTTTTACTGTTTCGTGCCTCCAAGTCCGTTGAGAATTTCAATCTCTGTATACCAAATACATTTTCATATACATACATATATTTAGATATTTAGTGTACGAATTTTTATACACATACAGGTATAACGCACTTAAAATATCGTAAAGCCCCGGGGTGACTCGTTGGACTTCGTGTAACGCGCTGGACGGTCAGGTTGCTGCTGTTTGATCCGTGGCGAAAATATTTTTTTTTTATACCTATGTCATCGCTTCTTTTCTTCATATTTTTCCTTCAATTACAAGTCTGGGTCTTGATAATGATGGAATTATTAAAAAATGCTTAAAAAAAATAGTAAAATAATAAAAGTACGGGCTTTTCGTATAAATCGGGTTCTTTATTGTCTAATTACGAGTTAGGTAGCTTGTTTTTAATTTACAATTACAATTTTACAATTTATTTTACATTTTTAAATTAAAAATTTTACAATTTTAATTTACAAATTGAACTAAATTCTTTATTAATTTAACTGAAGTTTAAATAATTTATGTAAATTTATGAAAAACTGATCCAAAATTCAGTTTTTTGGTTCATTCAATATGAATTCTTCAATTTCGCCCCAAATAATTAATATTTTCGTTATCTACAGGAAATTTCAGATCGAATAGGCTCTTAAAATCGAAAAAAAATTTCAAAAAATTTGGTGAGTCACACTTATTTGATCGGAAATTTCTTGTAGATAACAAAAATGCTACTTATTTGAGGCGTAATTCAAGAATTCAAATTGAAAAATTGAAAAAACTGATCCGAAAGTCAGTTTTTTGGCTCATTCTATATGAATTCTTCGATTCGCCCCAAATAATTTACATTTTCGTTATCTACGGGAAATTTCCGATCGAGTAGGCTCCTAAAATTTTTTCTTATATAGAGATTAAGTAATGAGAGTATCATTTGGATTCGTCACACGATTTTTAAAGAGTCGAATAATTGGAGATATTGTTTAGCTTGCTCGTCACTCCCGTTTCTCTTCGGAGCGATATATGCGGTGTGTCTCGATGTATATAGGAATCAGCTGTGTGTCCGAAGCGATTTAAGAGTTTGAACCCGAGTTCAAGACTCCCGAGCCGGCGTAAAAGTCTCGTGACAGGGCGAGCGGAAAAGTCGCAAGTCCGAGTGATGCGGGAGAGCCGGACTCTTTCCAGCCACAATGCAAGAGCGCTATAACCACATATTTTCTTCTCCATTTCAATACGTGTGTATATATCTGGGACTCGGATATGCACTTTTATTCGAGAGAGATTCGATTCAGCACCGACCAGCATTTTTCCCTCTATTTTTTTTTTCGTTCGACACTTCTGTTCTAGCATAGCAAAGCATTTTTTTTCTTATTCTTCACGATTTATCGTTCACGAATCGTGTTACAACAACACGTGTACTCCGATGGAATTTCATCTCGCTGCGATATCTCTTTTTCTCATTTTTCCCTCGTTTTTTTCCTTATCGAACTTTTTCTTACGAGTATTAATAACTTCCAACCGAGAGATCTCATTATTCATTTTTCTATTAAAACTATTTTTTTGGAGTAAAAACGGGGGATTGTTTTTTTTGGAGTCGATGAAATTGAGTAAATTTTTAAAGTTCGAAATATATTATGATGCATATACATATTATGTTTTATTGTTTTGAATAAAAGTATAAATAAAGTTATAAATTATTTATTGAAAAAATTATTTAACTTGAACATAATTAATCACGAGTTTCTACATCGAGTTTCTATTTTTTTAAGAGCAGCATTATATAGACCATAAAACAGAGAGTTTTTTTTCCCGAATATTGTGGGAACCTGTATTACTGCATAATTTCCAAGTTATTATTGGCCATTCACCAAGAATTATCGTATTTTTTGAAAAAATGCGCGCGGGTGTTTTTCATGGATATATATAAATATAGCATAGGGAAAGGATTATTAGGTCGCTTGGATAAACGACGGTATAATTGACGAAACTAGTTATTCTCCGGCGTTATCGGAGCGTTAGAAAGTACTTTCACACGAGACTGATCTCGAGAGCAGGTTTATTTTCGCGATAGCACACAAGACTCGTTCAATCGATTCTCTCTCCTCTTTTTCACCATATCGTTGCATATTCTCACAATATATCGCATGCAATATTTAAACAAAACACAAACAGTAACCACACAAAAACACACCTGAAGTCATCAGTTTCGAATCGACGTAGGGAAAATTGATTGGATCGAATAGTATCAAAATCAAAAAAAAAAATCTAAATAAATTACATATACATATATTTTTATAAGCATTCGTACAAGATTTGGCAAATTTCGATATGTCATCTTCAAAGTAAAATTTGAACAATAACGATTTTGGTTTTCTCAAAAAAACGTTTTTGTTTTGTTTGTTTAAATGCTTCAATATTTAAAATATAAAATAAAAATAATGAATAAATAAAATTATTTTAATAAATAAAATAATATAAAATAAAAGAATTATGAAACAGTCGGATTTCTTTCAATAAATTTTTTAATATATTAAAATTTATTTTGATTTTAAAACTTGGCAAATTTGGGTCAATCTTTTGTCAAGGGATGGCTAAACCGGTAACCTATTTTAACACGGTGAATCGATTATCCTTTTTACATTGATTTCTCACTGCTACGTCCTCGTTTATTTTAAATCGGAGCAGGAGAGAGGCGAGCGAAGGGTTGTCTCTGTGCGAGCGTTACTTTTTTCATTATGTCCCGTAACATGTGTACATTAGGTGAAAAGTGTAACGCGGGTGTATGCAAACGAGGACACGGAAAGAAATAAAAAAAAAAGAGCTCTCGGTTCTCGCGACTGTCGTAAAAACGTAAAACCACGGAAGGAACCTCTGCCTTTTGTTTCACCCGTTTTGTATACCTATTTTTCTACTTTTTTACTCCCTCGTTCACTTTGCGCCAGGAAGATAATAAATATTGACAAGGACCGACAACTTTTGCCCTTATTTTCCTCAATGCCAACGAGTAGAAGAAAATTCATGGAAAAAATAAATTTCCTTCTTTTTTAACTTTTTAATAAAAAAAAAAGAATTTTTCAGAATGTTCGGAAATATAAGTTATCTTTAAATTTATTTATAAATTCAATTTATTTAGAATAAAATAATTTCAACTTGTAATTTTGAAATTTTAATTTATTTATCATTTATATTGGACTGAAAAATATACTTCATCCATAAAATATTTATGTAAATAATCTAATGAAAATTTGCAAATAATGAAAAGATAAAAATATAAAATGAAGATATTTTAACGAGAATGAGGACAAATATTTTTTGCATTATTGTTAGTTCGTGGGGCGAATTATTTGGAGGAGTCATTATTTTTTTTCAGAGTGAGAAAGAGCAAATAAGAGAGTTGGTCATATAATTCGATAAGCGGGCCAAAATATTCTTTACATTGTTAATTCAAGGCGGAGATCTCGGAGGCTCGTTTCTCTCGGAGTGAGAAAAAAAAATGAAATATAAGAGTGACCGTATAATCCGAAGCGCCCAAAAAAGAGAGACGTCTTGCTCGAACGACTCGAATTACAAACTGGGATATATTTTCTTGGCATTTATGCCAAATGGGTCGAGGATAACGAGGGGACCCTCCGAGTCTCTGTCGCGTGTGTTAACTCATTCTTTCTCTCTCTCTCTCTCTCACGTTTTTTTCCCTTCTCTATTTGTATTCTCAATTCCTTTATACGTGATTTTTTTCTCTCTTTCAAGATTGTCTCGTTTTCTGGACATTCTTTCACGTATTTGCTACCTTCAAATATTTCATATGCAAATTACGCGAAATTCATTTTTTTTTTCAAATTTTTAAAAATATTTTTCATCGGCTTCTTTACCAAACTTTTTCGTATTTTTTGTAAATAATTTCAAGGCGATTTCCTTTCTCATTTGACTTTTATTCTCCCGATTGATCGCATCGTATATCAAATTTTATTTTCACGCAGGAAGATTCGAGGATAAATGTCCTTTTTTACTCTCTCATCGTCCTCAGTGACACGGACAAATTTGGAAAATCGAAAAATCGATGTGTGTCGCGAGTGACGCAAATGATTCTTCAGCGTTCAATAAAAAATTTGGACTCTTTACATTTGATGCAGAGTTTTCAACACTTGGAAAAAAAATGCAGAATATTGCGTTACAATTAATCGTAACCCGAAGACTTTTTTGTTTACATTCCGTTTTCAGGTTTCAATAAATAAGGAACGCGAGGAATTCATTAATTATTTCTATAAAAATACTCGTGTAACGCAAAGCGAGAAAAAGGTTTGATTCAGATTCCCTTATTTGGAAATAAACGTACGGCGGATTTCTTAATTTATCGGTCAACGATTAAATTTTTGCACTTGACGATCGATACGCGCCTTTCTCCCCGCGATCACTTTTTCCTCTCGGTTTACCAAATAAATGCAACTTCATCAAGGAAGTACACTTGTGACGTTATCAATTATTATATTCAGCAGCGAAGAAAAAGTATGTCCGTATTTTTGTCACGTTCGTTTAAACTTTTATTCTGCAACTGATTAAAGAATGTATTTTTTTAATGTTATAAAAGTGTATTTTTAAAAGTAATCGAGCAAAGCTAATTGATGCAAGATATGAAAAATAAGACATAAAAAAATACTGCCAAATGTGTTTTGGAAAAATAATTGTAAATTGTTACTGTAAACTACAGATAAAAATATCTGTAAAAAAAATTCAACAACTCATCTTTTAATTTTAATTTCAAATTTTATTTATTTTTTTCAAATTTCTTTAGACGATTTGAAAAAATTTAGAAAAAAGAAAATATATTCTAAATTTTTTATCTAGACCGAAAAAAAGCACGCTCGAAATTTACGTCTCTGTGAAGACTCCATTAAACAAAGATTTCCTCAAATGCAGATGGATATAATCCTACCTTTATTACACCATAACATTCCTAGAGAAGATTATTGCACGATAAAATTCTCTACATAGAAGTTACTCGAATTTTTGTAAAATTCCTACGTTTTACATGAACGTAGATATATACAAAGTTTTAAAGTGGGCATAAATAAGAGTTTTCGTACGATGCTTTCGTGAAATATAAAGATATCATTATGTCGACGACCTACCTTAAAATATTTCACAATTTATTATTTCCATCAGCAAGACCTGTGTAATTTTTTTATCTTACACGCACTTTGATCGAAACTTACATTCACTTTGATCGAATGCTATTTATTTTTGATCCGTTTACTATTCCCATGAAATAAGTATATCTAGTCTGGATAATTACACTCGCAGCGTGTGATTCCCGGACCGGAGGTCCATCCGTCCGCATCTAACTTTTCCCAGCTCTTATTCTCTCGCGCTCTCTTCGTTTGATGCTCGTGATTTTTTTCTCTCTCCCTTTCCACGTTATTCCTCATCTCTCCTGGCTCGTTGCTCCGAGTATTTTCTCGATGTCAGAGATATCACGGCCAGATATAATGCGCGTGCTTACTATGCTCCATCATGCAGCTCTCCCCAGTCAAAGAGCTCGCGCGAGTATACAAAAGATAAATACACCATATTCTCTCCGCCACGGACTATCTGTCTATCGCCCCATCCTTATTTTCTCGCCTTCTCCCACCCGAGGTAATCGCGGCCGGGCCTTGCTTCTACAATTCCGCAACGCGTATATTCGCTTTCTCGCAATTTACGAGAAAACGAACGGTCTTGGTCTTCTTCCTGGCTTCGCCGAGGGAAAAGTTGATTTTATTTCAATGGTGGCAGAGTGACGGGCTTGTTTTCAGACGTTAGATGGTTCGATATTAGTTCTTTCGAGTCAAATGAGCGATTGAATTGTGATTGAATTCTAAATAAGCTCTCTATTTATTATATCTTTAAAAATCGTATTGATTCTATTCAATTATACTTTTAATGTGTCAAATTAGTGAGAAATGAATCATTTGTAAAATATATTGGGGGAATAAAATATTTAATATTTGAAATATTTAATATGAAGATACATCATTTAAATTATATTTTGTTCACTACATTCAACAAAATAATTGAAGTCTTAAATGTTTCTCTACTTATTTCCATCTTTTGTTTGTTGTTTGCGTGTATTTACGTTTTCGTTACATTTTTATTTATTTTTAAAATGGTTTAAGTATATCTCTTATACATATTATACATATTATTAAATAAGGTATAGTTTAAAAATAAATTAAAAAAATATATTGTACCATTCATGAATAATTCATCTGAGGAAAAAATTAGTCAATGGAAAAATAGTCATTAAAAACAATGTTTTTTTTGAAATGATGACGTTTTGAATGGTGTTTATAAATGATATGACTTCTTCATTCATCATCTCACTGGTTTCCCAAACCGAATAACCCCATTTTTGCTCCGTTGTCTCGTGGCGCGATGACTCAGGAAGAATGCAAAAGACGAGATGAATACGAAAAAAAGATGTGTGTTCGTATCTCGTACAGAAATCGTAAATATATATGCCCTCGGCTCTGCGCGCTGAAGAATAATTTCAAAAAAAGTGAGGTTGAATCACCTGTGTAAATCGAGCTAATAAAGTTCGAGTTCAGATAACATCGCGAGAGACTCACGTGCGCCTCGGAAACTAATGTATACTTACTCATTTTAGACCAAAATTTTTACTTTTCATATTGGACTTTGATACAGAACATTTTTTTTCAAATCATTTTTCACGAAAAACGCTTCACCGAGTAATTATTTTGTAAAAATGCTTACAATAATTTATTTACATAGAAAAAATATGTTTAGGTTAGACTTATATTTTTACATATGTGGTTATAAACAGTACAAGATTTACAATAGTTTTTTACAATTTTGATTTTGAAAAATGGTTATTTTTTTACAATCGAAATTTTTTTATATATAGTCGTTAGTTTTGTTTTTAAGAGAAATAATATTAAATGATATTAAATGATATTAAACGTTTGACAATCATTTATTTGGTCACCAAATATTTAATATTAAATAATATATTTTTTTTCGAAAATTCGTTGCTGAAAATGATAAATATAATACACAATTTTGAAACTGAAATTGAAAATCCGATCGTTAATTCGTTAATTCTTATTTATTAATGGCGTATTTCTTGTGCGTGTATAATCGGCGATTACGTTACGCTGTTCATTGTACTCTTATCTCTCGACGAAGCTACCGTTCACTCCCCATTCATTGTCCGCCGCGGAACTCTCGACTTCTGCGGAGAAAAACATTTTAAATGTTCGTGCAATTTCTTGCCGTCTCAATTATCATTATTATTATTCCCTTTTTTTCTCTTTTTGACGCAATAATGAAGTTGTGCAAAAAAAGGCTTGTAAAAAATATAATAATGGATGATGGATGGTCTGATAATCGGCGTTTAATCGTCATGAATAACTGTCGATCGTTGCAATCGATCGACGATCGCGCTGCCTCCGCGATACCGCCGGTTAAATCGCGTGCACGCGAATCCGAAACAATATATCGCCTGAATTTCCATATAGAAAGCGCGATCCTCTTTTGTGTCGAAATCGGTTCGAGTTGGCATTATCTTCTCTCGCCTTTATATTCTCCATTCACCGGTCCGCATTTCCGATTAAATAATCTTATATAACTCGATTACACAAAATTATCAAATGAAAATTTGAAGAAAAATCAATTGCCAATGAATTCAATTCTATACTTTTCAAAAATCATATATTTTTTATTTTATAAAAAATTGTGAAATGATTCTTTCATAGTGAATTAGAGCGATGTTAAAAATATTAACACGTATATTGTGAGAACTTTCATGTCTATTATTATTTAATAAATAACTTTATCTAAAAAAGGGATTTTAAAAATGATTTATTTTAAAGTTATACTTACATTTTTGAGTTACCAAATGTTTTTCGTGCATATGTATATTTTACTTTCTTCTAATTGACTGTTAAAAAGTTCTAAAATGCTTTACCACTCTAATTGGATTATGTGTGCATTTATCTAAAAATAAACGAAAGAAGAAACCAGACTCGGTTCAGCCAGATTTTTCCTTTCTTCTTTTTTCCTTGGGGAATACTGTACACACGTACCATTTATTTGGCTCTTCGACGAGAGGTGTGCCACCTGTCGTCATTGCCCTCTTAACGGTACATTTTATGAGAATGGGATTTCGAAAGTATATATTCTCTCGCATGTCAAACATAATAAAGTTCGGATTACCGACCACCGAGTATTGTGGGAGGCAAACCCTTTTGTCTCGATTTTAATAACGTTTAAAACAAATACATATAGGATATAAATATTGTATAGAGTTTATGGTAAGAAAAAAATTATTTTCGCAATTTTATTTAAATTTTTAACAGGAAAAAAATCGAAAAAATGTTATGTTTTTCATAATTTTTGTAAATTGAGCAAAATATTCGGTTTTTTGAATTTTTGATCGAATCGGATTATTCTGATTCAATCAATTCAATAAAAAAAAGGGAAAAAGAGAAAAATGTTCATTGAACACGAATGCAATTTAGTATAAGTACAACAAACGTCATGAATTGATTAAAATATCTGCTCGGTGAATGTTTCACGTTGCATTTGTTATTCACATTGAATTTCGTAGGAATTTCCATAACGGCATAAATTTCGCGTTCCTTTTGGTGCGTATATATCTTTTGTCCGTTGGGCTGCCCGTAATCGTGCAATTGTATGTATTCCTATATGCTCGCAATCGGAAAATTGCATATACGTTATAATAATTCGATGTCGGGAAATCCGATCGAGAAATCTCACCTTCATGCATGCATTCGTTTCCGGATTGAATTATTATACATATTTTCTCATCAGCATATGATTTTCTTTTTCACGTCTTGAATCGAATTTAGCATTATCGATTTAATCATGTTTTTTATATACATCTTGTATAAATTCTATATAAGTTTCATATTTATTTGTCATTTTATCACGATTTAAAGTATAATTTCAAAGAAATATATTTAAATATATTTATGGGAATCAATTTTTTCATTATCCAAAAGTTTCACTATCCATTAATTAATATATTAAAAATAAACGAAATAAAAGAAATATTTATTTTTAATAATTTTTAGATACTAATTATAGTATAATATTTGAAGGAGAGTAAGTGGATGCAAGACTGTGAAAAAGTGACAAAATAAAAAATAGTGGAGACGATGAGAAGTAGTAAAAAAACAAGCAAGAAACAGACTCGGAAATAAAGATGTGCATAGTAAAAACTATGAAAAATAGTATCAATATTATTGAAAATAAGAGAGAAAACGTGTTTAATAGTGTCATTTAAAGGATAGAAAATTGTTTTGTTTCGTCGAAAAAGCACTCATCGCGGTGTTGTTGAAATGAGAGCTTTTTTATTGAACAATTTGAGGGGGTTTGCCCAATTCTCGAGAAGGCTTTCCGGTTGCGAGACTCTCCCGAGTCAGCGGCCCAGACAATGTATACAAATATGAGTCGTCTCGTCTGCTGCGTCGACGCTGCATCCGCCGCCAGCTAAATTAAGAGTTCGAGAGTTCCGACGTCTTCTTTCCCGTCAAAAGGAAGTGACTCAGTTTGCCCCTCAAATATTTCGCCGAGAAGATTGCCAGACTCGTTATACAGTTCCGAATATTTTCCGAATAATTCTTCCCATTTTTCATTCATTTTTATTTTGAAAAAGCGTAAATTGGATAAAAAATATTCGCTAAACTCCATTTAGATCGCGAAAAAAGAAAAACGAGAGAAAAATATTTTTGAGTTCCGCGTAAACAACGGGGATAATAATTCATGGAAATAAAAGTATAATAAAACATTCTTAAAGCATTTTTCTTTGTGTGCATCGCGGTTACGTAAGAAAAATAAGGAGAAAGTCGGTACGTTTTGTTTTTCGTTGAATTTTTTTTGCGTAACTTTTCATTTGTATACATCTCATATATTTACATTCTCAAGTAGACTCTCTTTTGTGTACTTTGCGCATTCGCGTATCTGAGCGAAAATCGCTTGAAAAGATTTCGGGAATGATTCACCTGAAAAAGCTATTTTTCGAGCTATTTTTATTCCCTCAACTCTGTACATTCCGACCCAATTTCCCGATTTATCGACTCTAAACGTATTTCAAATAAAAAAATGAATTCTCGAATGTGTCACACCGCATACATAAATTAGAGGTTCAAAAAGACTTCCAAGAAAGAAATTCATCAAATTGGAAAAAATTTGCAGTGAATGCAACTTTATTCGTTTTTTCTTCAATTATTTTTTATTATCCTATTCAATATTAATAAAGATATGAGGCCCTTAATCAATTAGTTGAGATAGGAATGCATATTATGCAAAGTTATACGAAGTATGCGTCTAGAAGAACAGTAAATTATCGATTCAAAAGTGACAAAAAGGGAAAAGGGGCCAATGAAGGGCTGTACCCCTTTCTATTTGTTCAAAAATTTTCAAGGCGTCATAACTTTTAAAATAATTGACGTATTAACGTGATTCCTGCGCCATTAGCTTTGTTTAGCAAAAAAATCTCAGAATAAAGTTGATTTGGTCAAGAGAAAGAAAATATATCGTATATTTAAATTATCATGAATCCACGAGACCCAGTGTGACTTGCTAAATTTCTTGAAATTTTTTTTTTTTCGATTTTAAGAGCCTATTCGATCGGAAATTTTCCGTAGATAACGAAAATGATAATTATACGGGGCGAAATCCAAGAATTCGTATTGAATGAGCCAAAAAACTGATTTTTGGATCAGATTTTTCAATTTTTTTATATGAATTCTTGAATTTCGCCTTAAATAAGTAGCATTTTCGTTATCTACAGGAAATTTTCGATCAAATAGGCTCTTAAAATCGAGAAAAAAAAATTCAAAAATTTTTGCCAATTTTTTAAGGTATTTTAAGTGTGACCCGCCAAATTTCTTGAAATTTTTTTTTTTCGATTTTAAGAGCCTATTCAATCGAAAATTTCCCGTAGATAACGAAAATGATAAGTATTCGAGGCGAAATCCAACAATTTATATTGAATGAGCCAAAAAACTGACTTTTGGATCAGATTTTTCAATTTTTTAATATGAATTGTTGGATTGCACCCCGTATGTAATATTAACATTAATATTTAATAGTAACATTTTTGTTATCTACAGGAAATTTTGCAATGAAATTTGCTATTTACATGGAGTAATTTAATTTCTAAATACAAAGAAAAGAAATACGTAGCACTTTCGTCGTAAAAAAAATAATGCAATTTCCGTTAACTTTTCTCATAAGTATTTCTTCGGCAATAAATCGTTTTTACTGGTTTCAAATAATAAGAATATAATTGATGATGATGATAATAATGATAGTAATAAAAATGGAAGCAATATAAAGTTCTGAATTGAATTATAAGCGTGTGCATAAAGATCATACGTCCATTTTCTTCCTGTCCATGGAACTGTGGGAATGACAAAGGGGAGAAGAGCATGGGAGAGAGATAGAGATTGGCGAATAAGGAACTCTCTTGCGTATGATCGGGCTTTCTGCTGCTGTTCTATTGCGCGAACGATTAATCATGCAATTAAGAGTGGAATCTCGTTAGCGAAACGTTTTATCATTGTTCGAGAAATAACGAGGGGAGACGATCCGAGAAGAAGGCATATAAAGGAATAGGAAGAGAAAAAAGTCGAAAGCATGATTTTCAAAATTACTCCAATGGATCTTTTTTTCTTTCTCGCTTTATTACAGAAATGAAGAAATTCGTTTGAAACCTGGGTACAATATTTAAAACTAAAATATATTATTCAATATTACAAAATTATTTATATTAGTACATATTTTATTATTTATGATAAGGGAAGGGAATAAGGAATTATATAACAAGGGAAATTATATAACAGGGATTACATAAATAAGGGAAATTATATAATAGAGTATCTTCATTTGTATCTTCATGATATGGAGGTAAATCAATCATATTATCAAATGGAATCCAAATCAATAAACTAGAATATATGTAAATTAGAACGTAATAATAAAGATTTCATTTACACTGAAAGAATTCACGAAAGTATATTTTACCACGAAGTGAAAATTATGCCAAATATGTTACAACTAAGTATAGATTCTAGACTATAAAACGAAATATATTTAAAAAAGGATCTATATACAAAATATAATTATTCCACAATAAACTGTATACAATCGTAACATTTTTATCGTAAAATCTACGGTAATTTTCTCTCTGTCCACATAAAAATATTTCATCAAGATTCCAACGATCCTTAAAAATCTCGAAATCGGATAGCTTTTCAATCAATTGTAGTGTTGCTCGTAATATTTTATTTAACGCAGAATAATGAATTTTAAATAAAACAGACAAGTTTTGCTTATTTCAAGCAGACTGTGGCGTGCAGCTCCCGTTTCGCGAATAAAATATAAGAGCTCGTTAAAGCGCGAGTCTCGTGCGATACAGTTCGCGCTATCGGCTGAGTTTTGTCTCCGAAGTGTCTGAGAAATATCTGTCGGCGACGCACGAAGCGTTCTCTTGTTCCGGGAACAAAAGTGACGGGAGTAAGGAAATTTCTTGACAAAGTAGCAAGTTTATATAACAACGCGCGAGGGTTTTCCTTTCTTTCGTTGTCTCGCTTCGTCTTTTTCCCTTTTTTTTTTGCTTCCTCTCTGATGCGCCGTCTCTGGAAAAGTTAATCCTCGACGCCCGATGCTCGCACTCGAGAATGGCGTTTACTTTTCCCTTAAGATAAGGGCCCGAGCTTGCGCGCCGAGTATTGAAGAGAGATTCGAAAATGGGGGAGAAGAGGGAGAAAAAGTATATAACCGTTTCGGGATAAGACTCGCTACCGCGTACGCTCAAACTTTATTACGAATCGAAGGGAAGCTACGATCTTTTCAGCTTTCTTTTATCCACCTGAGAATCGCGAAAAAGTATCGACTCTGATACCTTGCAGTCACGTCGTTCAATTAAAAGTTTCAACCTCTCGAAAATTCGAGAGCGAACGAAAAAATATATATTCGATGCTTGATTATTTGAAATACACTTTTTTAACATTTAATGTTGTTGATCAATTGGATACTCTTAGATAGAATCACATATTATTGTTCAGTAATGCACAAATATTTGTTAGGAGATTCACACGTTTATTTTGCAATTCAAAAAAGTCGATGGATTTGATACTTTTTCGGCCATCAAAAAAAATTAAGATAATTATTTCTTTAATTATATATTCGTTTAGATAACGAAAATGCTATTTATTCGGAGCGCAGTCCATTAATTCATATTGAAAAATACAAATAAAAAAATTATCCAGATATCAATTTTTTGGCTTGTTCAATATAAATTCCTTTATTATATGAATTTTATCGTAAAAATTTTCAATTTCCATTACATTCGTATACGAATATCCTTAAAAGGTTTTTGGAAAAATGTGTGGAGTGGTCTGAACATTTTTTGTCAGGAGTGAGGAAAGATGAGGATGATTAAATGTTGACGTCTCTTTTCATTCCGGGACGATATAACTTTTATTGGAAAAAGGCGAGATGAGAAATCGAGAGGAAATGAAAGTGAAGCGAGCGCGGATGGGAAAAGAAAAAGAAGTAGCCATGCGAAAAGAATAAAAGAGATAGCAGGGGACCGATGGATTTCTCCTTTTCCTCGCATTACCGAAATTCCTGCAAGACCTTCTTTGGTTCGTCGAGCGGAAGCTTTTCATTATACACCTTTTTTCTTTCCATTTTCGTTTTCCCTGATACTTTTTCAACTCTTCCTCGACACAAAATTCCAATCAGACTCGCGCGACAGAAGAAAAATTCTAATAATTCATTTCCCAAATTAATTTTTTCAAGATCAAGATTGACGAAGGGATTTTCGCGAAGACATCATTTCCGCGCAACTTCCGACATTTCGAATTGTTGCGCGGCGTCTTCTCTCAGCGAATTCGCTGGTCTCTGTAGGAAAGTTTGAGGTTTGTCAAGCAGAAACTCGGATTCTCCCGACGAACTGTGTAATATACGAATCCACGACTCGCGCAAGCTTTTTCGCCGCTTCTGCCATTGTCTCCAACAATCTTCATTCATCAATTTGACATATTTTATGAATTTTATGCTAATATTTAAAATTAAAGTTAGCTCTTCGAACGAAACTTCTTTAATCGCGTTTTGGGCGACGTTTTTCAAAGTATAGTACGTACGAAAACGTGAATTGATAACAAGTTGAAAAAATTATTATTTATAATGTGTAAAATATTTTTTCCATTATGAGCCAAAAGAGGTACTTCTACACTGAGAAAAAAAATTTGTTGCACCAACTAAATCCGTTTGGTTGCGAGAAATTTAGTTCGATGAAATAATATTTTGGTTACCCAGACATTACC
>JAPYYW010001699.1:0-60936 GCA_030522545.1 Cremastinae sp. A BG-2022a
TTTTCAGGAATTACCTATTATGAATTCGATATCGTCGAGGACACGAAAAGATATCGCCACTTGAAATTTTGAGATTTTCCTATTTTCAATTGTCAAAAAATCAGGCTGGAGGTCCTCGAACACGCTAAATTTTCACAGCTTATATAAAATAAATTTACAACACAATTTCCTATTATTCGTGTCAAATATACTTGAACAAATATACCTGAATAATTCAGGGATCGTAAACATAAAAAAAAAGAGAGAAAATTCGTCAAGCGTAACGAGGAAAAAAAATTTTCAAATTTTGGCTAATCGCCCTGTCATTAAGGTTTCCATGGTGATCGGTCGAGGTCGAGTGAAAAACCGATTAAGGCCTTAATTGTTCTGTTTTATGACGACATTTGGAATCAGTTGACCAGTGTAAAGTGTCGGGGTAAGACGTGTCGGGTCTTACAAGGTAGTTCGTTACCCAAAAACAATTAGTAACAATTCGACAAGTTCAATCGAGTGTCACTTCCAGTCATTTTCAGTCATACGAAAAGTGAATAGTTTAGTGTTTCAAATTTATAATATCGTTTCAAAATACTTGTAAAAATGTCGATGCGGATGTATCCTATATTAAAAAAGAAATTAAACCTCTAATCAATAAAGAGTGCATAGTGCATAATAAAGAGTTGTATAAAGTATGCGCCTTGAAGAATAGTGAAATATATTGAAATGAAAATGGAAAAAACGATTTTTTGTCCTATATTACCTGAAAAATCGCATTATTATCGGTCCGAGCAAATTTACTTTTTTCTTCCTGTCAAGTTCCGCCAGCAGGTGATACCAAAATATCAATTCAAACGTTTCAAAAAAGCGGCCGCGTTGTCGCTCGTGACATTAAAGAAGATCTGTGCAAATTTTTAAGAAAATCTGTCTCAACGCGACTTTGCAGTTGTACTACCTTAAAATCAGCCAAATAATGATTTCATCTAAGAATTTACCTATAGTTAATTTTTCCTAACGATTACAGTAAATAAATGATTCTTTTTTTTTTAAATTGAATAATTATATTTAAAAGACAAACGTTGAATGTTTATTTTTATTCTTATTTTTAATTTTTGATTTCAGTACAATATTCGGTGGTCTGATAATATTGGTTATAGTAAGTACATTTTACGATCGTGGCTGGAAGGATGAGAACGAGAAGACGTCTGTTTTGGAAGACTTCATATTGTGCTTTTCGGCTCGACGAAATTACAACACGTTGATGGAAACAACGAGCGGCCATCGTGGACTTGAAACCCTAAACCTGATGCGATTTTTCTTTCTCTGTTTGACTATGGTCGGCCATAGGTCGGTGGAGTATTACGCAACACCGGTTGTCAATGCTTCGTACATAGAATGGGTAAAGATTAAATACCAGACCTGTTTGCCAGATATTTGATAATAGTAATAATTAACACGAACAATAAATACGAAAAAAAATTATAATTGTAAAATATAAAAAAGTTGGAATTCGTAGCATTTTATGAATCCTTTTTTTATGAAAAAATTCTAACGATTAAGGATGTATGGGACAAGCAATCTCAGCAAAAAGTAAATTCTTGACGTTAAATTCGTAAAACCCAGACTCTGGCTTTTGATAAACAATTGCCAATTTTTTAAATCTTAGTTTGATCATCAATTAGCAACTTGAGCATATTTTAACAATAATTTAAAGATTTTTTATTGTTTAAACAATTGAAATAAAAATGTTTAGTAAAACGTTTTGAAATTTTGTTTATAAAAAAGAACACTACTACGAATATATTTAAAAAATTCATAAGCATCTAATATTTTTAAATTTTAATTCAGTGAAAATTTACGAATTCTCCATAAGAAAAAATGTTAAATCTCAGCAACTTTGGAATTTGATAACTCTGAAATCATTCAGTAAAACGACTTAAAATTTGAAACATTTTTTCATATGCTTAAGAAAAAACTATCAAAAATATATCCAATTCTCATATTTTTAAAAATATCACTCATACATCTTAATTCCAACACTCGATAAAACTTTTGATTTTTTTTTCAGTTTTACAAATTCAAACAGTCCATGATTGTATTTGCTGGACCGATCGTGATCGAGGCATTTCTCGGTATGGGCGGTCTTTTAGTTGCGTATCACCTGCTGGCGGAACTTGACAGGAAGAAAAAAGTAAATTTGCTTGGACCGATCATAATGCGATTTTTCAGGTAAAATAAGACAAAAAATCAGTTTTCCATTTTTATTTTAATATATTTCGAATACTTTCATGAAAATTAATCAATATTTCACAGACTAACGCCGACATACATGTTTATTGTATTTTTCAATGCTTTGCTGTTACCTTATCTTGGCTCAGGACCCTATTGGGAATGGAAAATAGGATACGAACGTGATAATTGTCTGAATAATTGGTGGACGAATCTTTTTTATATAAACAATTATGTCAATTCAGAAAATACGGTAAATTTATTATTTTTTAAAAAATAAATTATGTATAATTTGTGAAAAATGTGCATTTTACAGTTTTTATGTGCTCTTTGTTTCAGTGCATGTTCCAGTCGTGGTATTTAGCCGTCGATTATCACTTATTCATCGTCGCATTGCTGGTAGTCTATATTTTCTGGCGATTGCCTAGAAAATTTGGCTACCTCCTTCTTCTGGGCATTATTCTGAGCGGATGCATCTTACCATTTGTAAACACATATTTTTACAACGTACAGCCACTTTACAGAGGTTTATTGTAGTAAGTATCACGATAAGTTTCCGAAGTTATTATTAGTATTATATTGATAGAATTAAGGTACTATAACCGCAAAATCATTTTGAGGCAGATTTTTTTTTAATTTGCACAATTTTTTTTTATATCAAATAAAAACGCGCGTAAAATTTATCGAAGCACATTTACTTACTAAAAAGTGAGACATGAATTGTTGAAAATCGTCGCTTTTTTAATCTCCCCCATGAGAATTCATGTTAAAAGATGAAGATTAAAAAATCGATATCTCAATATAATTTTATATACACTTTGACTTTATGCTAAATATCTGTGCAATTTTTAAAGAAACTCGGTCTCAAAAAATTTCAAGTTATCAATTTACATTGAAGGTGGTAGTATTATCTAAAAATCATTTCCTTATGATTTTGTTGAAAATTTGCATAAATATTTTTTGACATCATTTGCTTATGTGTATTAAACTTTAAGAATGTATTACAGACAATCCCAGCTAAAAGTAAATTATTGACGTTAAATTTGTAAAACCCAGACTCTGACTTTTTCTAAAAAGTTGACAATTTCTTTTTATAGTCTTAGTTTGATTTCTAAAAAGTCTTAGTTTGTTTAAATTACATAAAGTTGGCATGTTTAGTAGAATAAACGATATTCAACCTGCTCACTTGTCAGAGTTTGATGTTTGCCAACGAAAAGATGACCATAAAAAAATGAAAACGTTACATGTTGATAGTGGATTTGCAGAAAATTTCGATTTGCTAAATATAAATAAATGTATAGTAACTTTTTTTTTAATAAAAGTAAAGAATAGAAAAAATGGAGCAAGTAAAAAATGTTGACGACTAAATTTTGCGTAAACTCATTACTTCCGTCGAATTTCTTAAATTTCATGAAAAATTTGCATTTTAAGGCATTTTTGAAAGTTTATATCTTGTAAATGACACGGTCAAATAACATGTTCATTTTCAATAAAACGTATTAAATAACGTACTACCTGTTGCTAAAAAAAATAGGGGGTTGCACGTAACTCAATTTTTCTGTTTCTGCCGAACCACCTTATTCATTAGAACGATTTAAAATTTGGCAGAAAATTTATTCATATGCTTAAGATCAAAATACCAAAAATTTATCAAATTCTCATAATTTAAAAAATGTCGCTCATACATCCTTAAATAGATTGTCGCGGTTTTATTATCTTATTTAGTAACTATATTGTTGTAAGAATGAAAAAAAGTAATCAATAATATTATTTGAAGTATGCAGGAGGTTCGTTACGATTCGTACTTTACAGAACATTACATAAAAACTCACGAACGCATATCTTCATATTTCGTTGGAGTATTGGTTGGCGCTATTCTCTACGATCACAGTCGGAAGCCTTGGCGATTGGGAAAGGTACTGGGAATAACAGACACTCTTATTCTTCCCAAATTTAAATAATTATACTCTAATTTTTACATTATTTTTCTTCAGGTTTCTGCAAACATTCTCTTCATAATATTTGCGGTTGTACTTTTGTTCGGTTCGGAAATCCTCGGGCACAAATATTTTGATCCGAACACGAAATTGCCGTCCCTCGAAGCCGCCCTTTACGCTTCTTTATTCAAAGTTGCTTTTGCATTAGGAACTTGCGCAGCACCAGCGCTAATTACGTTCGGCGATGGCCTGGGTAATTACTATTCTTCTTCTTATCACCGGTAATCGATCAATTTTCCTCACGCCTTCGTTGTTCTTGGCGAAATATCTTGCCATAATTTCAAAATGTTCGTAAAAAAAATCTATCAGTTGGATGACCATGAAAAAATTCATGACTGTACTTTAATTAACTACAGTATAGCTATCTCGATCTATTCTCTAATCAATGACGGATAATGAAGTTAAAAAATTTTATGTTCAGCATCACCTTGCCATTATGGAGCGATTCGTTTTTTTTTTTTCAATTCTGATACCTTGAGAAATGTTGAAACGAAGAGAATTTCATCTCGAAACATAAATATTTTTCCTTCCGTATTTTCTCTTTTGCAAAGAGATTTTTTTTGTATTTTTTTACGTTCAAATTTCTTAATTTTTTGGTCAATAGAATATTTTATATTTATGGATGTATGGGACAGATATTGCCAGTAAAACGTAAATTCTTGACGTTAAATTCGTAAAAACCAGACTTTGGCTTTTGTTAAACAATTGTCAATATTTAAGTCTTTGACTATGAATTGGTAACTTGGGTATACTTTAACAATAATTTAAACATTTTTTATTGCTTAATCAATTAACGAAAAAAAATGTTAGTGAAATGTTTTGAAATTTTGTGTATACAAAATGAACACTACTACAAATGTATTAAAAAGAAATTCACAAAAATCTCATATTTTGAAATAGGTATTCAGAGAAAATTTACGAATTCTCCATTAGAAGCAATGTTAAATCTCAGTAACTTTGGAATCCGATAACTTATAAACCATTCATTAAAACGACTTCAATTTTAGCACTAAATTTGTTCGTGTGCTTAAAAACAAAATATAAAAAATTCATTAATTCTCATATTTAAAAAAAATATCGCTCATACATTCTTAAAAAACGCTAATTTCATTAAAATTGAATATTAAGAAAATTTGATTAACCTGTTCGATTAATTTTCTAAAAATGAATACTCTCTTCCCTGATTATTTTTTATTTCCTCTAATTCGAGTAATCGATGATAAGTTTTTTGAAACGGTGCAAACGCCGAGAACCGAAATAACGTGTACATCGAAATAATGTGCAAATAACTACAGTATATGCAAATTTTTAAATAAAAAATCAGATGACAACATGAAAAAGAAAAATTGCGAAAAAAAAACACTTTTTTAACTTGTTAAATCATTCAGTTTAAACGAGAAGGCTTTTAAAAAGGTGATAATCCACATGTTAATCATTTTATTAGAAATCATAAAGAAAAGTTCCATTAATTATATTTTTTTAAAATATTGAAATAATTTAATTTAAATAAATTTCCACTTTTCAGACTTTCACTACAACTTTCTGACTCCAAGATGGATTCAACCAATGGCCAGACTAACATACGGTGTCTATCTCATTCATACAATTCATCAATTGTATGACGTTGGAACGACACGAAGCTCGAGAAGCTTTCGTCTATATAATATGGTTTGTTGACATTTAATGATCTGCAATATTTATTGACACATGCATTCGTGCTTATGAAAATACATTAATCAGTTTTCTTTTAATTTACGTTGTAAAAAAAATAATTTTGTAAATTTTGTACAGTTTTGGAATTTCGTGCCAGACGTGATTTACAGTTTCTTTTTGTCGTTCTTGCTCGCTCTTATTATCGAGGGACCCTTCAGAAGGCTGGAAAAAAGATTCATCACGAAAAGGGCGAGAGACGATGTACCTAAGAGGTGAGATACAAAAATAAAACGTACAATTGTTCAAGCAACACACGTTTAGTACAAAAATCACTATATTAATGATGTACTACTTTTAAAAATTTTTCAGTTTACAAGAAGAAGCCAAGAAGGTGAACTAGTCAAGTATTCAAGTTTATAAACTGTAATTAATTTAATTAATAAGTTGTGAAGACATGTGATGCCAATTCTATTGTTGAAATTGTACAATTATTCATATATAATTTACATTGCATTACGTATGTATATGTTACTATGTTATTGTGTATTTATTAATAAAATTGATGTTTCCATTGTATTTGATAATTAAAACTAAATTTATAAAAATTGCTTTTATTATTTTAGTATTTTATTATTATTTATTATAATTAATTTTTTTATTATTTTTTAAATGAATCTGAAAAATAAATTGTTCGTTAAATATTGTTTAGTAAACATCTAAGACATTTGTAAAAAAATTATAATTATAAATAAAATTCATATTTTATGTGACAATATGAAGATTAATTTCTCAAAATCTGACAATTTTTCCAAGTGCTGACAAGAAGAGAACATGTGCCAAACGATAATTATAAGATATTAGAATAAAATAAACGTAAATTAAGGTAGTTGTATGTATTATTTAGGAATTTTTTGAAAATTGGTACAATCATTCTATGATACGTTACACACATACGTACTAAATTTTAAGAGGTTTCACCACGTAGAAATTGACACTCTCCCTATTGCGAATTTCAATCCTAAATTACCATCAAAAGAAGCTTAGTTTAGTTTTTCAATAAAATCTGACATAAAAATTGTTTCAAAATTTTTTTAATCATGTAGCAAGTATAACCATCCCTGGATGACCTTGAATTTAGAGTATGTTGTTCTTTAATAAATTTGCAACAACTTTTAATTAATTTATTCTCGCAAATTACTTTGAATGTCAGAAAAACTATGATGAATTTTTTTTTTATTTGATACTTTACCTATATAGAACTACTTTAAATAGTGCAAAATTATTAAATATTTCGAAAATTTAGAAAATACATATAGTATATACAAATCAATTACAGTAAAAATAAATCACTTGTAAAAAAAATACGATGGCTTTCCATCCTTTGCCCTATAGCTTTGGCGTTTCCATGTGTACATATATATATATATTAAACACCTATTTTCACCACTACAATGATGTTTACCTTCAGCAATGCGTGACATATGCGTACGATTATTTCGCAGACGTGACTCTTCTTTTTCATCAATTTATTAAAGGACATAGTTGTAGTGAGAAATAAAGGATTATCTAAAAAATGGGTGAAATAGATAAAACTGCTGTTCGTGAAAGTACTATTAAATTAGTTAACGACATAAAATATGGGTAAGGTTTTTTAACCTATAAAAAGTTGAGGTTATGTTCGAATGTTTTTTAATTAACAATTAAAGTACTGTTTTTTTTTGTTATAAATTAAAATAATAGAAAGACTTCTGGTACTTACAATATCGTGATTGCCACTGTGTCCTTACTAAAAGAAATAATCGTCAATTCGGATTGGAACACAGCAAAGTGAGTGATAAAATTTTGTGAACATTCCTTGAAAACTTTCGTGCTTTTTTTTTTAGTAACCTTTTCAGTGATAATAACAATATTCATAAAGTAATATGTATATTGTAGAAAACTAATGGAATTGATAACCATCAATGGGAAATACATCATCGATGCAATACCTTTGGAAGTTTGCATTGGTAATATGGTACGCAGAATATTGCAAATCATTAGGGAAGAGTATACTCTGGAATTAAAAAATAAGCCAGAATTGGCAGATCCGCAAGAGTCGCTTCACAAAATTCTGACTTCCGGAGGAGATCAGAACATAGATTTTAATATTTCGGTGCCAGATCTAAAATCTGCGCTGATTGAACATGTCAACGAGTTTGAAGTTGAATTGGAAACATGGTAAAGTATTTCAGGAGTTATATCATTACTTTTACTAAATTTCACACCTGTCAGGCATACAAAATACCAAAATTTTTTATGTAATAACTGTTTTTTATCAACAGTGCTGGAAATATAACAGAGCAAGCGTCGGAACACATTCACACGAATGAGATTGTAATGACCTTTGGAAGATCCAAATTAGTTGAAGAATTTCTAAAAGAAGCGGCGGAGACTCGAGTTTTCGAAGTTATAGTTGCCGAAGGAGGTCCATCATTGAGCGTAAATACCTTGAATATTTATCTTACAATTTCCAAATTTAAATTAAAAAATTAAAAAAATACTTTTTTCATGATCAGCCTTAACAAATGTTTTATATATAAACAAATTATGATAAAATATAACAAAAATAATAATAAATAAATTAAAAAATAGTCTTTTGCAATACGTTGATAAACGAATTTTGAGTCTGGGTTCTAAATATTAAATTTTGATTTCTTTTACGTAATAAATAAAGGGAGAAATAGTTATTTTGGTCAAAGTTTGTTTTTGTAGAAATCAGAATGATATTTTGAATTTTAAGAAAAATTACCTATTTTCTCATAGATTTATTGCAAATTACAAATAAATAATTTTAGTTTTGCTGTCAAATCATTTTCATTCAAAAATAACAATTAATAATAGACTAAAATAGGAAAAAAAATTGAAAAAAAGATCAAAAATGAATATTTTTTGTACTTTATCAATGTTTTTTGATGCTATGACAGACTGGACAAACTGTTCAAGTTTTTAAAATATTGATGTTTTCAAAACCTTTTTCAAGTTTAAGTTTTATTTTTTTTCTTTTTGGAATATTTTTAGAGTTAAAGAAGTTGTCAAGTAATTGCCATATGCTAAAATTTCTCCTTCGTCTTTCTCATGTTTAAAGTTTGTTGTAAATAAATTGACTAAAAAATAATATACTCGAAATTCAAAGTCGTACAAGGTCAGGTAAACTTTTACTATTCAACGATAGATATATTTTTTAATGTTGTACAAAAATATGTGCAAAATTCCAGGAAGCTTCACTGTTTGGAAGTTGACATATCTTTTTAGCAAAATTACATTTCAAACACACACTCTTACGAAAGCATACAGAAAACGTGATGTTCATCAATAAATATCTCTACTTTTGCATGGTAAAACCTCTTAAAATTTAATATTTATGTCCATGTAATGTCAAAAAGGTTTATGCAAATTTACAACAAAATTAATCAACAATTATTTCATTCGACAACTACCTCAACACCTGAGAAATGAGGTGTCTATTTTGAATCTTGATTTCAAACTCACTTCTCGATGTAAAACAGACAAAACCAAACTTTATAAGGCAGTACTGAAGATTTTGCTTTATTTTCAATGAATATAATAAAAATCTATGCATCTAAACAGAAACCCAAAAAAAAATTTTTTTTTGTATACTTGCGTAATAGTAAACTTCACAATATTTTCCAGGGTCAAGAGATGGCGGTGAACCTGGCGAAAGCAAAAATAAAGACAACTCTTATTTCGGACGTGGCGATATTCGCGATGATGTCGCGAGTTAACAAAGTCATTATTGGTACTCATACTGTGATGGCCAACGGGGGCCTAAAAGCGATCACTGGATCACACACCGTGGCTCAGGCTGCGAAACATTATTCCGTTCCAGTCATGGTTTTACTACCGCTTTACAAATTGGCCCCTCTCTATTTGTGCTCGCACAAGCAAGATGTGTTCAACAGGCACATAGCTCCGACTCAAGGAGTCATCGATGGAGCCAATGCGCCTCTCATGGAAAAAATTGAAGCTTATAATCCAGTTTTTGATTACGTTCCGCCAGAACTCGTGACTCTATTCATTTCTAACACGTACGTGATTCTTTTTTATAATCAGATTAAAGGCAAAAATAAGTAAATCAAAAAATATGGTCACTGGAAATTTTTTGAGACAGAATTTATGTAAAATTTGCATAGATCTTCATTAACATCATATAAATTGTATACAAAATTTAAAGTTTTTACCATGTTGTAATCAAGTTATTCATTTTTTAAATTGCAACTTGTAGCGTGGGCTTTTATGAGAGATTAAAATATGTGATGATTTTCAACAATTAATATCTCAATTTATAATATTTAACATATTTTTCAACATGACATTAAAGAAGACTTGGGTAAAAACTCAAATGTGAAAATCGTTTGAAACATTTTTATAGATCTTTTTTAAAGAATAGTTAATGCAAATTCACTTAAGAACAAACTTGAAATTCAAAGTCATTTAATGTTATGTCTACTGTTTGCTATTGCATTTAAAAAATGATGCAATTTTTTTTAGCAATTATACAAAGTTTCTTTAACTTCTTTAACTTTAAGGAATTTATAATAATATTTATATAATATAATATTTATAATATTGCTTGATTCGTGTTCTTATAAAAAGATACAGAAAATAGTCATTTTTAACAACTAAAATCTTAGTAAGGAGCTTTCTAATCTCATTTTTATTTGCTTTTCTTTCACAGGGGTGGTAATGCACCGTCGTACATCTACCGATTACTGAGTGAACTTTATCATCCTGACGATTACGAGTTATGATACGCAAATGGGAAATAATTTATTTTGCATATTTAAATTACTCATATTTTAATTTAAAAAAAACGATCTTCGATAATAAAAAAAATTGAGGACTTAAGATTAAACAATTTGTAACGAATGTGTAAGTTTCTTAGAGACAAAAACAAATTGAAACTACACTCTGTCGGGTATGTACATAATTATATTACATTTTATTCTATATCCATTCAATAAAAAAAAGACGTATTTACAAAATTGAAATATACACGATTCACGATGTTTATGTGAAAAATGGAAGTGTTGGCTATACGTATGGATTCCAGTTACTCCCATCTTCTGGCTGCAGTGAATTCGTAACCAGCAGTATTACGTCGACGATCCACCAAACTCCTAATCCACCCAGCGACAATAATTTTCCAACGGCTGTTCCTGACTGTCCGAGGCAGAAGCGATCCATTCCAAGAAAACCGAGTAAAATACTGTAAAGCAGGGTTGTCGCAAAGTAGTGACCGCTGTACTTTATGCAGGGAACTCCTTTTCTGAAGAAAGTTCTGTTCCCGTAACACTCTATGTCTGGCAGTACTGTGCAGGATACATTAGTTTTTTCTACGTCTTCGTAGCGAGATCCTCCAAACTGAAATATATTTAAGAACGTAAGTTTTTTTTTTTTGACAATTCATCATTTTCAAACTATTGATACGCCCATTACCTTCACACATCCAAAACCCATCTCATGTTTTGCAGTTTTGTTCCCCTTGTGATCTACGGGTTCCTCACATTCTATAAAATCTTTGGGCCTGTCGAGTGAAAAATTATTCATAGCTCAATCACCGATTAGTTTTTTAATACTTTACATTATTGTGAGTTGTTCCATAAGGTACTGTGTGAAAAATCAAAATTTTTGTATGAAACAATTCAAAATTTTGCCCTGCAAGAGGTCCCAAAAATGTGCTTATTATTATCAAGGGACTTTGAACTATCGCAAAAATTGGTAAATATTCATTGTACTCGTTGAAATAGCTGAACTATTTTAACAAACTTTCTTAACCCTTACTAAATAAGGGTGACCACAGTTATGAATAAAGATGGTTCACTTGTGCTCTCCGATAATTTTACAATACTTCATGTTTTGCAAAAAATCTGAAAAAATTCATAGACCTTTTTAAAATCCTCGATGATCATAATGTATCCGACTAGAAAAAATTAATTTTTAATAATAATTTTATGCAAAATATGAAGCGTGAAATTATGAAGGGAAATTTTTGAGAAGTCACGAGGGACCCACCTTTATCTAATGAGGGTTAAATAAGTATTGGAACGATTATTGAAATTACATAAAAATGATTATAAGCTGATAATTAGAGATATTACATCTAATTATCAAAAATTAAACATGATTTTATGTTCATTTTTAAATTATTATAAAATTACATTTTTGAGGTTATACACGCGCTCCGAGTTCCAAATCGAAATAATTCTTTCAAATGTTCGATTATCCTATATTTTTATGCGATAAATAAATTCCTTACGTGAAAATCTATGCATAATACAGTTTTTTAAATTATTATCTGAAGATAATAAAAATATAAATTTTTCAATTAAAGTGGAGAAGAGACGTTTCTGCCATTAACACCTATGCTAAAAACCATAATTTCAGAACAAAAATTCTCTGTTAAAACCTCAGTAACCTATCCTTTTTTTACAAAACGTTTGAAAAATTTATTTTTAATCATTTAAAAAAGAATTAGGCTATTCTGAAGATATTTATTTCGTGCAAGGAATACTTTAAATGACAAAATATCCACCACTTTTTGCTCACAAAAAAGAAGAGAGCTGGATATTGTTTAATTTTTTTGTTATTCCTTCAAAATCACCATGACGCAAGAGCAATTATTGAAATTCGATTGTCGAAATAAAAAAAGGACTTACAAAAATTCGCACAGGACCAAAGGACCTTCCGGTCTGTACTCTTGTTGCGGATCTTCAGTTTTATTTATCGCGACTGTGTATTCCACACGCATGCAGAAAAAAACGCCGATTATGACCCAGAATTCGTTATTCATCATTTTTTGCAAAATCACATTTTATATAAAATTTATTTGCTAATCGTTGCTTCGGAGTGTCAAAGTTGTCAAAGTCGTTTTTCGTGGTTAGGAAATGTCCACGAATCACGCGCGACGCGACAGAGGAGAACTCAATGCGCGAGGAATGTAAAAAAAAATGGGGTTCGCGGAGGTGTCGCTGATAACGCTCGAGGAAGCAAGTCGAAACGATGACCTTTGTCAAGTTGTCCCCAGTAAACGAGTTCCACTTAACGCCCACAAAGCCTCAGTCCCATCCTTATTACACTGGTTTTGGGGCTTTGTGAGCGTTTTGTGCGATAAGTGGAAAGCGCCCAGTATATGGACTTAGTTGCTTTTTAAAAATTTTTTCTAACCCTAATCGATTCAGAATTGTTTTAGAGGATTAAATCGAAAAAAAAACGTTTTAGAGTTGATAGATGTTTTGTAATAAAAAATTGAAAATTTAATGTCAAAGCTTTTTTTATTATCAAAGTAATAAAACCTCAAAGAACAAGGATAATGCAAAAATAACTATTATTCGAAGAAAATGTATTTCTTAGCTGAATCGCAAAACAGTATAAAATATATGTATACGTCTACAAAAATACAAATACAGGTGACGTCTCGAAGTGTTGAACCATGCAATGACCCGATGATGCATCGACTGCCACCGAGCACTGGAAAGGTGAATTCCACTTATCTACCACAAAAGCCTTTTTCCTACAATTACATTGGTTTTGGGTCTTGGTGGACGTTTTGGTCGATAAGTGAAACTCTCGCAAGTTACAAGTTCCACTTGTCGCCAAGGAAGCCTCAATCCTATCCTTATCACATTGGTTTTGGGTCTTTGTGAGCGTTTTGTACGATAAGTGGAACGCGTCCGAATTACAAGTTCCACTTATCGCCAAGAAAGCCTCAATCCTATCCTCATTACATTGGTTTTGAGGCTTTGCGGACGTTTTGGGCGACAAGTGGAACGCCCCTCAAGAATCGCATGTATGATACGCGTCGATGACACGAACTGTAGTTAAAAAACTCGCGATGGGTGTGCTCACCGTGGCGTCATGTATCGTGTACAATGCAACCCGCTGTGCTCTGGCCAGTGTGGCGCGCGGAGTGGCGTTACGAGCATTCGGGTGGGAATTATGAGTAACGAGGGTGGACGCAAGGTGCGGATCGAGTGCGTGCGGAGTGATTGATAAACGGACGGTGAATTTTTCCTCGATTTGCCAATTTTGCCCCGACTTATGATCTCCGGGCGAGAAGCACGGAATTATTTGTGAAATTCGAGAGCGATACGTTAATCGAGGATCGACGCGAGAGCGCGACTCGCAAGCCGAGGGTAAGCGACAGGTATTTTTGGGCGTTGACCGAGTCACGAAGAACACGATCACTTGCCAAAATTATTCAAATTATTTGACGGGCTTTGACGAATTTTATCGTCTCGTACATTTTTTTTTCTTCATCAAAATCACAGCCCACGCTCCGCGATTATTTTGAGAATTCTTTGCACTCGCTTCTCCATCGTCGGCCTCGAAAAAAGTGAGGTTGGAACAGGTGGACGAGACCGATGCACGATGTCAGAATAATCGTCGGAGCATGCGCCTTTTTTTCTACTATTTTCACACGCCACCAAATTTTGTCATGATTATTCTTAATAAATAATATTAATTAAACTTGTTTCGCCGATGGTCATCGCTCGAATGCGATTCGAAGCGAAGAGTAGTTTTTTTTTTTTATTTCTTTTACGTTTCTAAAGGTTGGGCTTTTCTCTCGTCGTGCTTTTTGTCCCCTGAAACAACAGGTTTTGGGCACAGACGCGTGACAATCAACAAATGGGTGATTCAGTCCAATTTACGATACAAGCTCCACACTGTCGTTGGCTGTTGGGTGGAGTTTCGTTTTTTTTTTATTTGTAGAGCGCAGTGTATGGGGAGTTGCGCGTAAAATTGTCGAAATTTTCAGCTTTTTGTAGTTTACGAATCGATCAAACGAATTAAATGAATTAAACGAATTAAATTAAACGAATTATTCGAAGATCATTCGTGCACCGGAAATACATCGAAAATTCGAAAATAAATGGATAAATGAATAAAAATGAAGTAAACAAGTGAATAAATTCTGTTATGAAAACATTTGGTGAACGCTGTTGAAATATAGTTCGATGAACGCGAAAAATGGCGTTATGCATCTTTTTGTTCACTATTGTTCGAACCATAGGCGAATGGGACGTGAAATTTGCAATTTTAGCATCGTTAACGCAATACTTTTGCGCCTTGATCGTGCTGACTATTATTTCTGATAAATGACGATAGTGCATGTCAAATCTACGATGTGTCATCGGTAATTAGGCGCGGTCGTTACGGATCAATTAGTATAGCTGACTGCGGTTTTTTCGTGCGTGGGAAGTTGAAAAATTCGCTGCTAGATGACACTGTCGATGCGCGCGCGATTCGAATTCAATTTTTACAAAAAAATATATATTTACTGCGTTTTTTTACCACCAAAGTTATGTCCAAAATAAAGAGTGATGAGAAATTTTTATGTATCATTAAATTGCATGTGCAAAACGTCGTGTGAAAATTTTGACCATTAGGAAGCTGTCAAGACAGATAATTTTTTTAATAGCAGGCAGTCTTGTGGAAAATAATACAATTTGAAGCATTATGTTTTATTTAATAAAGAGTATACAAAATATATTTTAAAAAATTATATAATGAGTAAAAATACAGATCGTATATTGTTTAAGTTATTAGTTCGTTTTGTTTTTCTTTACAGCAAAATGTGGCTTTTGCTTTTGGGACTTTTCCTAAGTTTAGGAAACTGCCAGTTCCAAGAGGAGAATGCCGATGGTACGACAAGGCTACCATGGAATCATTATGACGACAGAGACGTTGTAAACCCAAATTATGGATACCGTGGAAATAATGACAATATTATCCTCAAAGAAGCGTAAGTAACAAAAAAACTGTTTAGTATTTTCGATAAATTAAATGAAAATAAGAGCAAAATGAAAAAACAACAACAAAAATAAAATTAAAACGAAAATATGAAAATGAAGTAAAAAAAAATTATTATCAATATAATCAATCCCACACGAAGTGGAGAACGGATGTATGAGTGATTCGTTTAAAAATATGAAAATTTGATAAATTTTTCGTATTTTTTTCTTAAGCATGTGAAAAAAATTTCGTGACAAATTTGACATTGTTTTACTGAACGGTTTGAGGTGGCTTATCGATTAATTAAAAAACGGGAGATATAGATTAAATTTTGAGAGGTTATTATTTGTGATAAGGTAAACATCCCTATAGATGGACATGTCCCCATAGTTAGACAATTTTTGCTATATTATTTTTAACATTTGAATTATTTTTTTCTAAAATCTTATGGATTATTTTTCATATACAAAGAGGTTTATTTTTCATAATTTTAATTTATTGGAACAAACTTGCTGAACCCTAGAGATAGGGTCAATTTTCTGTCCGTTTAAAATTAACACATAAAATGAGTTTTGGATCACTAAAATATCAGACAATAATTTAGAGGTGAATTTGAAGCAGATTTTTTTGTTTATATCTTTTTAAAATAAAATTAAAGTATAAAAAACCCTTAGCTGTCCAACTATTAAGACGTTTACCTTATAGCAAACAAAACTTGAAGATTTTAGCGTCAGTTGCCAAGAAAATGATTGCAAACGAGCTAATAAAAATTTTTATTTTCATCGAATATATTATATATTTTGACAAAAACGGGAGATTTTCTTCAAAATTGGTGCACTGCAAGATAAAAACTTAAACTTTCTAACGATATGTGATAAACTGGGTATTGCCAGGGAATTTTTTCAAAAATTTAATTTCAAATCGATCCTGCGTAAGAGTCTCAGAAACAATTTGACTATATATCGTGCGATTGAACATTGAGCCAAAATGCGCGAAAAATGTATCTGTCAGTGCTTACCAATTGTAATGATATTAGTAATAACGTAATATTTTGAAAACGCTAATTTGTATCAAAGATAATCATGCAAATTTAACATTGTCATTTGATTAAAAAATTCAACAGTAAGAAATAGGCTGTGAATTTGGAAAAAATCATTGTTTTTCAGTTATCCTGGGTTATCATTTTCAAAACAAAAAAAAACGATAGTTCTGCTTTCTGTTTCTTATCAATAAAATGTCGAATAAAATATTATAATAACTGTTATTTATAATAAACTATGAATGAGGTATCAATAGAATCATCATCAAAATTCATCATTTTTATTTACGTATAGTATTTTCAAAGTTACGATACGTTCTATACAGTTTTTTGATGTCATGATTTTGACTAGCATTGTCACTGATGAGCCACCTTAAGAGTTATCAAACTCCAAAGTTGCTGAGATTTAACATTGCTTCTTATGGATAATTTATAAATTTGCTCTGAATTGAAATTAAAAAATATGAGATTCTTGTGAAATTTTCTTTATACATTTGTATTAGTGTTCATTTTATATAGACAGTAATTTCAAAACGTTATGCTGATTTTTTTAATTTTATTGTTTAAAAAATAAAAAAAGGTTTAAATCATTGTTAAAATATGCTCAAGTTGCCAATCAATAGTCAAATGAAGATTTAAAAAGTTATCAACTTTTTATCAGAAGCCGGAGTCTGGGTTTCACACGAATCAAACGTAAAGAATTTCACTGGGATTGTCTGTCATACATCCTCAAAAAAAAGATCACACTTAAAACCCCATTTTTGACGTCATTTTGTACTATTTTTATATTCTTTGAAAAACTAAAATTCTTCGAACGTCAGAGTACTGAACAACAAAGCATATTTCAGATGCTCCAAAAAATAAACGATCGTTCAAATTTTTGACGAATTTTGTATAAATACAAAAAATAAAAATAAAAAAATATTAATTCTATTTTTATTTTTTCAATAGGACGTATTTCGTGGTGGCTTCAAAAATGGTACGACCCGACCAGGTGTACCGCGTGGCCGTGAACATACTTCAGTCGAGATTGCCGATGGTCGTGAGAGCGGCAGTCTCGCGGAACGGGGTCGAGATAGCGTCGAACTACGACGAGGTGAAGCCGGGGATAACGGAGACGCTGATGCTGTATCTGCCACCGGAATCGAAGAACGGCGATTACAGACTCCGGGTGGAGGGTTTGTACAACAGTCTGGTCGGCGGGCAAGCTTTCCTCAACGAGACGACGCTGATATTCTCGCAGCGATCGATGACGATTTTCATCCAGATGGACAAGCCGGTTTACATGCAGGAGCAGGTCGTCCGATTCCGAGTCGTCCCGATAAACACCGAGCTGAAGCCGTTCAATAGGCCGATCGACGTTTTCATGCTCGACCCGCAGCGGCGAATAATGCGACGCTGGCTCTCGAAGCAGAGCAACCTCGGGACCGTTTCGCTCTCGTACCAGCTGTCGGACCAGCCGGTTTTCGGCGACTGGATGATCCGGGTCGAGGCCCAGGGCCAGATCGAGGAGAAAGCGTTCCTCGTCGAGGAATATTATCAGACCCGGTTCGAGGTAAACGTCACCATGCCCGCGTTCTTCTTCGAGAATGATCCCTACATCCACGGTATCGTCCAGGCAAATTACACTTCCGGGGCCCCCGTACGGGGCAATCTTACCCTCAAGGCCTCCGTTTACCCGATAAATCCTCGACTGCAGAGTCAGCATTTCTCCTCGTACGACCATCACTTCAATTTCGACGAGTACTACCCCTCCTGGTTTGTAATATTTATTTTATATATTATTTTTTATAGGCGGGTAGTTTTAAGAAAATACACATAAATATTTGCGTTTAATAATTCGCACTTTCGTATTATTCGTTCCGAATTGTATTATTCGAAAAATTGCGAATTATTCGAAAAAAAATTCAAATAATTCGAAAATTAGCGAATTAGTCGAATTATTAAATTATTCGTGAATTTTTTAGTGTTTTGAATTCAGGATTTGTTATGTTCAGCATTAACATGTACAATTTACAAATAATATACATTTTATTTAAACCATGAAATAATATTACAAAAACTGAACAATTAGTATATTTTTTTAATGAGAATGAAACAACATGAATAATATTGTAGCAAATAAAGTATTATCAAAAATACAACGTTTAAAAATTTGCTACAAATTTTTGTTCAAAGAATTAAAAACAATCGAAAATCCAGTGATGATTGGGTAATTCGCGAATTATTCGAATTATTCGATTCGAAATCGAATATAAAGGTAGTTATATAGGTACAGTCAAATCAAAAGTTTTTCTTTCAATTTATCTCCATATCATGTGGTTTTAGAGCTTAAGTCAATTAATAAAACTTGTTGCAAATTGTTTCAAAAATGTATGAAAATTAAAAAAAATCATAATCTTAGGATTTAAAAAAAAACTAGCGGAAGCTTCTTCGAAGTACAATAGAGAACTGTACAAAATTTTAAAAAGGTTCACCACCCAGATTTCAAGATATTTAGGATTGAAGATGGCAATATTTAACACAGGCTCTTATGGGAGAGCACTGAAAATAGGGATTTCTAACAATAAATATCTCAATTTTTACATGGTGAAACCTCTTAAAATTTGATACGCATATGCGTGACAAATAAAAAAAAATGACTGTACCAATTTCCAAAAAATTCCTAAATAATTGATAAAACCATAGAACTACCTTAATATTCGATTCGATTCGAAGGATATTCGCACACCCCTATTATGCTTTTGTGAGGATGACTTTGTTGCTTTTTTCGAACAACCTCTTACTTCTCTGACCAGTTACGCTCAACTGGCTTAGACTTAGGATCGAGCAAACGATATCGTCGATCGCGGTATTTCGGTAATAACTTTCTACTCGACTAAATAAAAATTTGCCTATTACAGGTTCAAGCTGCCGAATGTCTGGGAGGCCAAGCCCGTGCTCCGGTTCTTCAACGGGACGTACAGGTTCCGGTACCCGATGCAGGAACTGCTGCGATCGACCTCGAGCCTCGACGGGATCGAGGTCCGCGTAACCGCGACCGTCGGCGAGAGATTCATCGAGGAGATCGTCGTCGGTTATTCCACGGCGAGAATTTACAATTCAACGATAAAGGTTCACTTCTTCGGAGGCTCGCCCCAGATTTTCAAGCCGTCGATGCCGTTCTCCGTCAACCTCGTCGCCTCGTTCCACGACGGATCGACTCTAAGGCCTTCCCAGCTGAGCTACGCGAAGATGCTGCTTCGCGCTGAGATCCAGTCGCGCTCCGGCAGACGGACCTTGGACAGATTCGAAGAAACTCTCAAGCAGGAATCTCCGGACTCGGCGACATGGTCGATCAAGGTAGATCTGAGGAAAGAGCTCAAGCTCGAGGATGAACGTAAGGTCGCTCATCAGCGGCTCAACGACATAACGTCCATGCAGATATTCGCGACGTTCATTGACGGTGAGGGCCATCACGCCGAGGCCGAGCTCCTGTTGCTCACTCACGAATCCCCGAACAACAAGCAAATAAAGGTCTGGACCTCGACGAGGCGTCCCTCGGTCGGGCAGTACCTCATTCTTCACGTTCAGACCAACTTTTACATCGACGCTTTCAATTACGTCGTCATGTCCAAGGGCACGATCCTCCTCGCCGGGCAGGACGTGATGCAGCACAACGTGAGAACCCTGCAAGTTACTCTGAGCCCGGAAATGGCGCCTGTCGCGACCGTAATCGTCTACTACGTCGGGCACAAGGGCGAAGTCGTCGCGGACTCGCTCACGATCCCCGTCAACGGTTTGTCCCGGAACAACTTCACAGTTTTCGTGAACAACAGGAAAGCGAGGACGGGGGAGAGGGTCGAGGTCGCGATATACGGCGAGCCCGGGGCTTACGTCGGCCTCTCGGGAGTCGATCGGGCGTTCTACAGCATGCAGGCAGGAAACGAGCTCACGTATTCGAACGTCGTCGAAAAAATGGCTCACTTCGGGGAGGACAGCAACGGCACGCACTCGCACTCTTGGCTCTTCCACGACGGGAGCCCCGACGAGATCGTCTACTTCCCGTCGTCGACCTTCGGGATCGACGTCAATCGGACGTTCGAGTTCGTCGGCCTCGTCGCGTTCACCGACGCGATTATTTACAGGAAGCCCGTGCGTTGTAACCGAAGCTTGGGCGAGGAGGAGTGCCTGTCGGGCGGTTGCTACAATATTCGCTTCAAGTGCGACGGAGTACTCAACTGCCACGACGGTACCGACGAGTCCGGATGCCCCAGGGTCAACGTAACGGACCTGCTAAACTTCCGGAAGCATCGATTCAACAGGATTCAGCGGCTGTACGAGAACGCCTGGCTCTGGAGCGACGTAAACATCGGGCCTCACGGGAGGTTCATCTTCAACATCGACGTTCCGAGGAGACCGGCTCACTGGATGATAACGGCCTTCGGCATGAGCCCGAGCAACGGGTACGGAATGCTGCCGAAGGCGCTCGAATACACCGGAGTTCTTCCCTTCTACATCGACGTCGAGATGCCGACTCACAGCCGGCAGGGCGAGCAGATCGGCATCAGGGTCTCCGTTTTCAACTATCAGAGAATGAACATCGAGGCGACGGTCGTTCTCAAGGGCTCGCCCGACTACAAGTTCGTCCACGTCGGCCCGAACGGCATCGTAAAGTCCTACAATCCCGAGACTTCATTCGGCGACCACCAGTTCTTCATCTGGATTCCCGCCCAGGACGCCAACATCGTTTACCTGCCGATCGTCCCTACGCGTCTGGGCGACATAAAGGTAACCGTATACGCGAGCACCGTTATCGGCAGCGACACGATAACGAGGAATCTGAGGGTCGAGGCCGACGGTCTTCCGCAGTACAGGCACCAGTCGATGCTTCTCGATCTCAGCGACAAGGGCTTCGCCTTCCAGTACATGCACGTTAACGTAACCGAGACCCCGCTAATCCCGTACACGGAGGATCGTTACTACATCTTCGGCTCGAACAAGGCGACGATAAGCATCGTCGGTGACGTCGTCGGGGCGATATTCCCGACGATGCCCGTAAACGCGACGAGCCTGCTGAATCTCCCGATGGACTGCGCCGAGCAGAACATGTTTAACTTCGCGGCGAACGTGTACACGGTTCTGTACATGCGTTACATAAATCAGCGCAACAGGACGCAGGAGAGGGAGGCTTTTCACTACATGAACATCGCGTACCAACGACAGCTCTCGTTCATGAAGAGCGACGGATCCTTTGGACTCTTTCGAACGGATTTCAACCAATCGTCCTCCTCCGTCTGGCTCACCGCCTTCTGCGCTCGTATACTGCACAAGGCGAGCTTCTACGAGTGGGAGAATTACGTCTATATCGATCCTAACGTCATATCCGCGGCGATCTCCTGGATACTCCGTCATCAGACTCCTCAAGGGAGTTTCTACGAGACGACCTGGTTGCCGGATCGCAAAGTCAATTACACGTACGGGGACAGAGCCAACTACACCCACGGGGACGATGTCAATCACAATCGTAATATAAGCTTGACAGCTCACGTGCTGATTACTCTGAAACAGGTGAAATTTTTAGCTGGAAATCTGGGCTCGGAGGTGGCCCTGAGCGCGGCGAAAGCAGTCAAGTGGCTGGACAGGAATATAAATTATATCGAGAAGCAAGGCACGCCCTTCGAGGTCGCGATCGTCGCTTACGCTCTATCGCTCTCCCTCGAGGAATCGTCGAGCGCCGAGGCTGCCTTCCGAATTCTCAACGCCCGCGCTCGTCAGGCCAACGGCATGATTTACTGGGGTCGAGAGCCTCTACCCTCCACCACGTCCAAACTCGAGAACAACAAGCCCTTCTCCCTACCTCGCCTCCCGTATACTTACGACTCGGAGAATATTCAAGCCACTGCCTACGGGCTTCTCGTCTACGTCGCCAGGAAGGAGACCAACGTCGATCCCATCGTCAAGTGGCTCAACACTCAGAGGCTGACCGACGGTGGCTGGGCCTCGACTCAGGACACCGTCTGGGCACTCACGGCCCTCATTGAATACACCAGCGCCTCGAGAATCAAGGACGTCAGCTCGTTGGGCATCAGCGTCGAGGCTACCGCGATTCATGGCCCGCCATTGAAATATACCATCAATGAAAAAAATCTTGCCCGGCTGCATAAAATAGAGGTTAACCATTTTCTTCTTCTTCTTCTTCTTCTTCTTCTTCTTCTTCTTCTTCTTCTTCCTTACCATGACAACCCCATGCACGTCCCTCGGAAATTACGCTCAAATTTTTTGGCCACTCGAAATATTTGGATTAAGGAGGTATTATCGTATCTCACGTGAAAATTATTTTTCAACTTTTTTTTTGCTAAAATTTGGCACACATTGAGATTAATGCGATAGCTAACTTGTGTCGAAATTTCAATAACTTCCACCGTCTGCAAATCGAGATATTTATCTTTGAAAATCGAGTTTTTTTTTGTGACTTCTCATAAGACCCCGTGTTAAAAGTTATTATTTTGCACAATGAATATCTCGACATCTGTACGATAAATCTTTCTTCAATTTTAAACGTATTTTAATATGCCATCAAGGAACATTTGCCTCAACTTTACACGTAAGATGAATACGCGATACTATACGATACGATAATACCTCCTTAAAATCTCACATTGTTCATGTTGAGTAAATTTTTGACGTTAAATTTGTAAAATCCAGACTCTGGCTTTTGCTAAAAAATAGAGGTAACCCGTTTTCTTCTTCTTTCTTTTCTTCTTCTTCTTTTCTTCTTTCTTACCATGACAACCCCATGCACGTCCCTTGGAAATTACGCTCAAATTTTTTGGCCACTCGGAATATTTTGATTAAAATTTCACATTGTTTAATTAAGAAAATTCTTGACGTTACATTTGTAAAATCCAGACTCTTTTTTTTACTTTTGCTAAAAAATTGCCAGTTTTTTGAGTCCTAGTTTGACTATCAACTAGTAACCTGAGCATATTTCAACAATAATTTAAACAATTTTCATTGTTTAAACAATTAAATACAATTTTTTAGTAAAATATTACTTTTTATACAAAGTTAGCACTACTGCCAATATATAAAAAACAACATTCACAAGAATCTCATATTTAAAAATTTTTATTCAGTACAAATTAATAATTTATTTTTACAGAGGCATTATTCTTGAAGTAGTAAGCAAAGTACTTACAATTTTACATTTGGACTATGTACATTGTTTAAATTGAAAAATGTACAAATACATGTAAACTCCTGAATTGATATTTCTCATGTTTTTACGTAGTTTAATCAAGAGTAAAATTATCATCAGATATTACATTTTTTGAAGATAGTTCCTTGAAAAACGACATGAACCTACTAAAAAATTGTATCAAAGTCTTTAAAAAATTAAGAATGTTTTAAAAACTTGCATATACTTCCAGTTCTTACTTATTTACACGTAAAGCAAATGAAACATTAAAATATTGTTAAAATTTTTCTTTAAAAATATATATTAAATACCACTGTCTGAAAGTTAATAAATTTTTTTTTTTACATTTCAATCACTACAAATATCTTTGTAAAATTTTTTATTTAAAAAAAAGCGAACTTTTTGTTCAATTTTTATATCTACACAAAATCTTGACAAAATCTACTTTTAGATTACCAAAAATATGTTTTATGGTGAAAATTATTTTATGTTCTGTTACAGATACCAGAAGCTTGGGGAACGGTCGAAGTAAAGGCGGAGGGGGTAGGTTACGCGGTTTTGCAGATGACTGTTCAGTACAACGTTGACAAGGAAAAGTTTCAAACACCTCCACCTGTCAAGGCATTCGAACTGAATGTTATTCCTAACTTCCATGGTAGAAATCAGTCTCACATCACGTACCTGAGTTGTCAACGGTAAAAATTAATCTATTAAAATTACCAAGTTTATTCTATTAGAAAAATATGTACTCTGAGACAATTTTGTAAGAAAAATTCCTATGCTCTTGTAATAATGTGATTACAGTTTATAAAATTTTTCCAAATTTTATTATGGGGCATAGTAATTTTTTTTTAGAAGCAAAGAAAATTTACAACGGCACGCATGAATTTCGAATTTTTATGTTTGCATTTTTACCAAGTCGTACAAGCAAAATTTCTACCAATCGTATGCAAGGCTCGGAATTTTATTATGGCATGAAAGTAAAAATTTTAGCACTTGTACAGAAGTACGTATGCTCGAAATTTTACTACAACACGTAATAGTTCGAAATGTTTACCATAATCGTTAAATTATTATTATTATTATCATCATAAAAATCTATTAGAAAATGTGGGTAAATGAAATGTGATTTTTTTCTTCCAGTTGGACAAACTTCAATGAATCTGCGCGTTCCGGGATGGCTGTTCTCGACGTTGCGGTGCCAACCGGCTATATAATTCAGCAACAGACCCTCGATCGGTACATACATTCGCGTCAAGTGAGGAATCTTCAGAGAGCGCGCTTCATAAATCGCAAAGTCTTGTTCTACTTTGATTATCTCGATGAGGAGGAGATCTGCGTTAATTTCACTATCGAAAGGTGGATGCCTGTCGCGAACATGTCCAGACACCTTCCAATCCGTGTATATGATTATTACGCTCCTGGTGAGTCTCTATTTATTTTTATAATCCAATATTTAAGGATTTATGGGACAGACAATCCCAGAAAAAAAGTCAATACTTGACTTTGATCCTCCGTGTGTACACTGGGTCTTCGAAGGAACAGTCAAAATTTCAAACTTAAATTCCTCACCTATGAATAAAGGGTGAGTAGTAGGGACGAAAGGCCCAAGGGAGGTCTGGGTCTGATAGTTAATCTGCAAATGTCAGCCAGTGCAAATCACTTCTGTTCCCTAAAAGGGTCAGTATACACACTGTCGAAATATTTTTGAGGGTAAATCAATGTAGTTTTTTTGTCCTTTCTCGTAGTTTTTCAATTTTTTTTTCACTACTAAAATATATATTTCATGAAATTTGATGAAACCTTAAAAACAAAATTTTTTTGTATATTTCATTTATAAGTTCGTTATTTTTCTATTAAAATATTCCTCACTTTTAGGAGCTTAAATAAGACAACTTTTTGGAGTCCACACCAAAGACCCTATATTTTTTGAAAGCTCATAGCCTAAACTGCAAACGCCTAAAACCGTTTTTCTTAATATCTGTTTAGTGTAGAGCTATGAATTTTTTAACGAAATTCCGTTTTTTATACTTTTTAAACTATTTTTCAATTTTTATTAATGATGGTTTTAAAAGTTTGACATTGGAAACTTTTGGGACATGTAATACACACTTCAAAAAGTAATTCAGAATTTTTCTAGAGTTTCAAAAGTCGAGAACACTTAAAAAAATCGAATATTCCCTAAAGGACCCAATGTACACACCGTATGTCAAAAAATACACACGAAGGGTTAAATTCGTAAAAACTAGACTCTGGATTTTGATAAAAATTTGCCAATTTTTTGAATCTTAGGTTAATTATCAATTGAACTTGATCGTATTTTGACAATAATTAAATCATTTTTTATTATTTAAATACTTAAATGAAAAAAAAAATTGGTAAAACGTTTTGAAATTACTGTCTATAAAAAATGAACACGACTACGAATGTATAAAAAAAATTCACAAGAATCTCATATTTATAAATTTGTATTCAGTGCAATGTTAAATCTCAGCAACTTTGAAGTTTGATAACTCTTAAACCATTCAGATTTCAAAATTGAAATTTGGCACGAATTTTTTTCATGCGCTTAAGAACAAAATACCAAAAATTTATTAAATGTTCATATTTTTTAAAGTATCACTCGCACATCTTTAAAAACCTCAACTTGATTCTAACCAATATTCATTTATAAGAAAAAAAAGTTAAAAAATATTGATTTGATTCTCAATATGTGTGTATTTGTAAGAACAGTGAGAAGTAAATGAATAATTAATTTATTTTAACTCTCATTTCTAGAACGGTTCAACGAAACGTTGTTCGATGCATTGTCGACTTACCTTCTGAATATCTGCGAAGTTTGCGGAAGCTCGCAGTGTCCGTACTGCCACATATACAACGCTGCATCATTCCTCGCTCCACCGGCAACTCTGCTTCTCCTTCTGTCAGTTTTCGTGGCCACGATACGTTACTTCGTAACGCAAGAGTTTACCGTAGGTTGAGAGAATTAATTCTGGGTAACCAGACGAATTTTAACCCTTCGCGGTCGCACTGTTATTTCGCTGCTTCCTGAATACTTCTGGAATGAGAATCGATATTTATTATAGGTCAAAAGTTATTATTTTTAACGCTGCATTTAGCTATTTGAGCAAAAACTCTCGAAAAATCCCTCAAAGGGATCGTTCTCGTTGATAGAAGAATTGAGCTATAAAAAAATCACCATGGATTCTGGAAATCCTAATATTATAAGGAAAATAGGGGTTTCATCGTTTCTGCCAATAAAAGTGTAATTATTTAATCACTTCTGCCTTGGCAATTTCAATGATAGGAATAACGAGGATTTTATGGAAAAAATAATTATCGTTTTCAATGCAAACAAAAGTTATTTATATAAAACTGAGTCAATGCGTGACAGATTATATCAAATGAAGATGAAGAAAAAAATCGTCGAAGCTATTACCATTGTCTTCGTCGAACGCTTCTTCATTATCTGGTTCTTATTCGGATAGTTAAAATGCTGCGATTTTTAACACAAAATTTTCTTAATTTCTTCCAAAGTTCTCTCTCATTCTCTAAAAATCAGATTATTGCGAAAAATATATACCTTTTGCCTTTCTTTTGAGCAAAAAGTCAAGAAATTAAAATATTAATTTACATACCTCGATAAATTTCTTAAATATCCGCTCTCAAAGTTCGACGAATGAAATTTCTCTTGGGTCGCGAGTGACCCAGCGCGACCGCAAAGGGTTAATATACAAATATTTGGAACCAATTTTTAAACACATCAAGTATCAATTGATCTTGGAGGATACTAATTAAATTTGTATCCACAGTCGAAAGAGATATTTCTAATCTTGGATCTTGATGGCATGTCCAAACAAAAACAGTACAACTCATGTCATTGATTTTATCACTTAGTATTCATCGGACATACTATTATATCGTTAAGAGAATATTTTTCAATATTCTGAATAAGAGATCCTAGTTTGTTAAGTTATTTTTCTCCGCTTTATACAGATCTGACCTTAAATATATTATTATATATATAAATAATATTCATATACAAGGCTTAACAAACTAGGATAAATAGCACACTCGACTGCATTGTCGCTGTACAATAAATTTTATCTCTGAGTGGCAATCTGTACATAGTTAGAGTGTTATTAAGCTGATAGAGCAACTCATAGATGCGCGACGAAATCGAACCCGATCTTAGCGAAAAGATATTAATGTTTTCGACAAAAAAAAAGAAAAGTATTGATTTTTTTATCTCTCTTTACACGTTTATTTGATCTAATATTGGGAAAGATTGCACTCGCGTTGACGCATCGAACAATCGGCGCCGTCCACTTTTTATACTTCAGAGATTGTTAACACTTACCAAGAGTTACAAATGTAATGAGCTAATAGTATAGGTTTTATAATAATGATCCGTCCATTTTTACCGCGAAGCTATATATTTTTCTCGTAGAGATGAAGAAAGTGTCGTAAGCCTGACAACTATTGTAACATTTTTCAATATATTTTAAATGTTTTTTGTATTATTATTTTTTTTTTTAATTCGCCACCCACCAAAGAGTTGCGAAAGCTTTGTGTAATTCTGAATGGCAAACTTTCTCACCGTGGGCTCTAAATTCATAACTTTTTATATAAAGAAATAATTTGAACGACACATATTTTTAGGATTAATTAAAAAATTGTACTGAATTTCAGATTTGTGAATTAAAAAAAGGAGAGTTTTTATACTGATAAATGATGTGGAACTTGCTGATGCGCTATTTTTTACATTTTTTTTAGTCAGTACACCAGTCGTATTCTTTTGTGTTCAATGTGCTAATTCCTGTCCACATTTTAATCAATGATTATTATTTCCAAGTTTTTTTTTTCATTTAACCAAAAAGAGAATCAAAAGTGCAGTTTCGCGCACTTTGCTGAGATTCGTTTACCGTCAATTATTGTCTTGGGAAAATTATTTTTGACTCACGCAATCTAACTTTTCGCACAAGAGCGATTAAAATCGCGTACAAAAGCACCCTGGTGCGTATCATATAATTACAGCGATAAGTATTGATAAAAGAACCGTTGATTATGTAATTATTACGTTTTGTAAAACTTTGTATAAATAAAATTTCGAAATATTACGTCAGCACTTTTATTTCATAATTTTTTGAAAGACACATTTTGTTTTTCATGCAGGCAGGTTGACGATGGAAACAAAGTTAATAATGAAATATACATATTTATATTCATATTCATGACATATGTATATGTACACACAATATAATATACAAATATAAATATAATCGATATACGTCAGCTCAGTTCGTTGTACTATAAAAAGTGTTGCTTCAAAAATTCATTTACGAAAAATTAATGCACAATTGTTTTGAGTTTTAAGGAATATAAATTCATTAGACGAAGCAGAAATACCAAAATACTGTGTGACACTGACAACAACAAGACTGGATAAGAAAAGCCTTCATAAAATAATCGTAAGGTACTTTGTACATTAATTCATGTGAGCCTCTGCGAACGTAGTTACACGTTCGACGATAACATTAAAATGAAATCATGTCGCTACAGTAATTAACTGGTCCAAGAATTATATCTTTCATCGATTAAAAATCGATTGTATTCACGAGAGTTGGTTCACGTAAAAAATACAAAAATAGCTTACAACTATGAAATTTAAAAAAAAACTTAAATTCGAAGTTTTATAAAAAAATGACACTCTCAGCTAAAATCTATGCTTACGAATTAAAATTATCACCGAAATAAGTCTACAATTCGGAAGCAATTTTATGGCTGTCTAATTTGTTCGTCTTAAGAAAATACTAATATATATCATTTTCTTCCTGCTGTTCCTTAAACTCTTCTTAAATTCTAGCGTATCGGCGATAAAGTTTCTTCTATTACTTTTTTTGTACATGCTCTTTCGCGAGAGCAATTGTTACGTATTGCACGCAGTTTCGTTTAAATTTGTATCTCACGTTGCAAGAACACTGTAAATATTTTTTCTTAAGGCGCAATTGAATTTCAGTTCAGTCTTCGCGGTGTTCAAGGTGTACGCACACATTTGTGCAACCGCACAGAGTAAAAAAGACATTGCAAAAATGGAAAATATCGTATCGAAGGCTCGTTTCTGGTGCATAAAATTGGATGTGCGTATAAAAATTTATGCAATCTCGAGTAATAAAAATATTGCGCGAACATTGAAAAAATCATTACAAGAGCTCTTTCCCTATTCAATAACATTTAGATTGTAAAAAAAGAATTGAAAAATTTTTGTAGCCTAAAATTATGGAAAATTATTCATTAATGGGTGCTAACTCGTGAGCTTGTTGGGTCTCGGGATTAGGATTGCTGTCGAGAATAGCGAGAGGCGACTGGCGCCACTTTCCGTTGTCACCGTTAAGATTTTTATCTTCACAAACGCACAAGAATAGCGTGTCGATGACAGTCTGAAAAAAAAATAATTAAATTGTCAAGAAACTCGATGTTATGAAAATCTGACTCTTTTTTTTTAAATCTTATTTTCTTACCTCGTAAAGTGAGATCACGGAATGGGCTATAAAGAAGGCGAATGCGCAGATGACGAAAATGGGAGCTGCATAAAAGTGCAGTCGCGGATCTTGCCTCATGAGCAAGAGACCCACGCTTCCCGTGGCTGCCATAACGAAACATTTTCCCAAGAACAAAACAAAATCTCCGATGCCATTGATAACGGCGATTTGCATGGCGTTGCTCACGAGCGTTGTGAATGCCTAAAACACGATGAAATTACATTTACATTTTCGTTACATTTCCCACGATTAATTATTATCTGATAAAATCAATAGTTGAGTAATTATTAACAAATGTTTCATTACGATCTTGGCAGCGTTACAAAAGTGCGTTCCTTCGATCGCGACTACGGTATACGCGTTGTGATTCATGTAACGAATGAACTTCTCTAAACAGAAGAAACAGCATATACAACACTTGAGTCCGCACTGAGCACAGGGCGAAGTTTCTTTGGTCCTTTTGAATCTGCAACAAATTAAATTCTCGTTATTGTAAAACATACGAAAAGTTTGTGAAAATATCGCAGAAGTTGATTTTAATGTTACTTCTCGTGTAAATAAGTTAGGATCAATCGTGGCAGTTTAAATATCGTGATTAGGAGTGAGCCACAGGCAACCGAGCCGAGATGATAGCTGACTAAATTTCCCATTGCCGAGCATACCGGCGAAGCGCTCGCATCTTTCCCTCTAAAAAACAAATTGTTATTATTTCGTGATAAAAATTATCCTATTTTTAAAAGGATGTATTTCTTACCGGAAATACCAATGCGCTACAGCCCCGGAAATGACCATATCTTGACAAGACGTGATAAACTCCGCGATCCAAATGAAGCCTATTATGTAAACCCACCACATGTACTTGACCCACGTAGAATCGACAAACTCGACGAAGGTGAATGCTGGAAAAATGAATAAATGTTTAATCGGGCATTATTTTGCGATTTATGGGAGTTTACTACGAAAAAATCGATTTCGCAAGCATTCTTACTCTTTGGACTCGTTATAGGAAGATCCAGTCTTTTTTGTTCAATAAACGCGGTCGTCTGTTCCGACGGGCGTAATAGTTGAACGTTACCGGATGCGTTCAACATTTGCACGGATTTTGTACCAGGATAATCTGTAAAGGGAATTTTCTTGAGAATAATTTGAATTTTATTTCTTGGACAAGCGTGGGTCGTGCTTACTGGCCGTGGCGAGGCAGAGTATCACGATGATCCAGAAGATGAAAAATATGAGAAGTGCAGTGAACGTTAGAAGCGGCTGGAAAAATAAACCCGGAAGTTCCGCCAAACATTTTGCGCTCTCTCTGAATAAAGCTGCCATGAAGCTCAGGCGTTTTCTTATCACGCACAGGAGGAACAGTAGAATTACCTGAAAGGATTAGAATTGACATTAAAATCATTCAGTTGTTGGGCAGGAACAAATTATTCTTTACTCACCGTCACTATTGTTGCTATTATGGCAAATGCCAAGAAAGCTCTTTCATTCCTAACCGACACTTCCAGCAATTGGCTTGGGTCGGTTGCGTCCAATGTTCGCTTAATGCCAATGTACGTCCACCACAATAAGCCAGTACCACCTGAATTGTTTGAAATAATTCTGTATTAGTTCTACAATTAAACGAAAAACCAATTTTTCGTATTTCAGTAAAATATTTACCAATACAGGCGATACTGACGAGGATCATGACTATCCAAGTGACAACACTGGCCAACAAGTGAAAAATTGCGATCATGCCCAATGATAAAACTGCAATAAATTTTAGTTGACTACGAATATTGTCAAATTTTTCAATTTAAGATATTTTCTACTGCGACAGTCCATTCAAAGTTTGTTTACTGTGTAAATTGAAGACAAAATCTTCTCGTGAAATTTGTTCCAAACATTAAATTCACTTTTTTTAATATCGTATGAAGATTGGTGCTAAATTTAAGAAAGCTTCTTTAAACTTTTTAAAATTTATTAGCTTTTTTAAATTTTCCACGAACTCGAGGGCAATGTTAAAAAAACACGTAAAAAAATCGTTTTTTAGGATTTTGTTAAAACTTTTAAAAAATCTTCTCTGATATAATGTGCAATTTTATATCATATTCTAAGAAGTTTCACTATGTACAACTTTAAATATTTATTATCCTTTTTTCAGGTAGTGGAGCTTTTTGAAGTTAGCACAGCTCTATGAAATACATCAAAGTTTTCTTTAGTCTTTTAAAAAAATCTTAAAACTTTGATTCTCTTAATTTTTATACATACATAGCAAGTACAAGTTTTCTAAATAAACTGAACTGAAACACCACATAGTACAGAGACAAACTAAGATATAATTTTTTAATTTGACTGTACCAATACAGCTATGACTTAAGATGATAGGAAAGAAAGAAAAATCTTACAGAAAGCTAAAAAGGAGAGTCCCAGGATCTCTCTCCACGTTTTGTAAAGATCTCCCAGTAGTTCTTCAATCACCTCCCACGAATTGAGAATGCCATAGAAATTAGAAATGAGCGAGGAGGTAACTTCTTTAACAGCTTTTGGAATGCATCTGTTGAGAATAGGTACGCTGTCGTAGACGATAGTGGGGCAGTACGCAGTTTTGTTTTTACTGCGATCGTCGCAGGGTGAAAAGTCTGCAGCCCAGTGGCACAGCTGTGAGCCAGTTTCCTGGTAAAATTTGCAAAATTCCTGAGTAGAATTCATAGTCCTGTTGGGACATTTTTTTACACAGATTTTCAATGACTGCTTGATATTATTCATATCAAGAATAAACAGGTATCTGGAACAAAAAACAACGCAAGTTCTCAGCTTTGCTTATTTTTTCCACACGTACAGCATTGAGCGAAATGAATAAAATACGCACGGCTTGTCGCTATTATCTTGTCCGGACAACTCCATTTTTCCAAACTGTTCGTTATTCATGCCGCAAGTGTTTCCGAAGCTGTCGTATCCCATGATGAGCCTCATGGGATTGCCATACACAAAGGCGAATGCCGCTATCAGAATCTGGCAAAACAAATCGATAGCGCAAATTCAATTTTGACGTTGATGCAAAAACGTCAGGGTTGAATCAAGAATGAAGATAGAGCGATGAAAATCATATAACAATGGGTATGATGATAGTAACTGACATTAACCCGATCACTTTATCGTGTTTTTCGACACTTTGTAAGTTTATCGTGAGTCGCTGAAGACTCAAGACGTGTTAAAACACGTAATTTGCAATGAAAAAAACTGAAAAAATTCCCTAACTCTCTTGAATACTTCTACTTTAAAGGCACACCATGAAGATTGCAAAAAAAATTTTAAAACAAATATGTTATTTTTCGTCATAAACACATCTATTGGATTCTGAGAAATGAGACGAAAAAAAAATCGATCGGGTCTTCAGCGACCCACGATAAAGTTATCGGGTTAATTAGTTGAATAATTATAGTAGTCTGAAAAAAAACAGATGTAACGAATTTACCATTAAACACCAGAAAGCTATAAACAAACATAGCCAAAAAATGTCGGTGCAGCCTCGGACTCGGGTCGGATCGGGCCGCTGTTCCTCTTCCTCCTCTGTTCCGCAGCAAGACATTTTCGCGGTATCTCGCCCTTTTTCAGGGCAAAAGTTTATTTTGAAAAACAATTAAAAACCGACGAGACGCACCCAACGAGCTTCCCCGCCGATAGCCGACTCGCCGAAGCGCTCTTGACACTTGACACTGGGGGCCCGTTCCACTTATCGTCCGAAACGTCCACAAAGCCCCAAAACGAATGTAATGAGGATAGGACTGAGGCTTTGCGGGCGATAAGTGGAACTTTCCTTGGGTGTGTTCCACATGCGATCGCAATTTACAGGCGTCAAAGGCTCAAAATTTTTTTTTCCTTTAGACTGGCTTCGGAATGTCGAAGATTTAACGCGAATAATTGCGTCATATATTGAAGATGTTGATTGAGCCCTCGATCACAATGATCGCGGTCGTCAGGTGGAACAATTTCACGAGTGTTACAAGCATTGAGGTCGCAAGTGGAACATACCCACTTTTATCATCGATGCGTGACAGTGCCGACGGAGTTAAGAAGGTTGGCTACAAATGGCGAAAATAAATGACGTTTTACATGTTAAAAGTATAGGGAAAGGAAATTTGTTAAGAGCATGATAAAAATTAGAGAGAATGTTCTTTGTCACTAAAGAAATTTATATAAATTCAGAAAAAAATATCGTTTACATTATTTTCGAGTAATCGAGTAGTAAAGTTACGTCCTTATACACGGAAGAATATTCTCTCCAAATTTGAATGAATTTTTATCATTTCGTTTTATGTAGCCAACCTCCTTAAATTAGAGAATAACTATTTTATCTTTTGTAAGTATGTACGTGTGAGTGTGTTACTAACTGTCGATAAAATTATAGAATTTAAAAAAACACACACGCATTCTTGCATCAAAGAATTAGTGAGGTTATAAAATCGACGGCTTTTCAGTTTGCTGTCATTTTTTGTTGTTCGTAAAATTTTATTAAAAAATAATCGCAATAATGAGATTATAAAAATTAAATTATGAGAATGAGACGAAAAACTTGGTCTCGACTATCCATTCCACTAAATTTATATGTTGATAAAAAAAACAAAAAGATAAATACGTCGATGAATGAAAGTGAATCGTGTTTTTCGTAATAATGATTTTTGACATGATAAGATAAATTGTATGTACAAAGCTGCCGGTTACCTCACACGTCACAGCAATATAAAAAATATGTACGAGTAAACTGTAAAGTATGGTATCGAATTTTTAAAGTAGTACATCGATAAAATGATTTTTTTAGGAATTTTTTAAAATTTTGCATAAATTATCTTTGATTCCATGTGCATATGTTAAATTTTAAGAAGTTTCTCTGCATAGAATTCGAGATATTCATTATTGAAAGTTACAATATTTTCCACTCTCCCATAAGAGCTAAATATTGCAATCTTCAACTCTAAACATTTTGACTTTTAACTAATAGAACTTGTTAAAATTTGGTACAACTTTTTATAGTACTTTAAAGAAGCTTCAATTAATTTTAAAAAAAATTCTAAAAAACATTTTTTTTCTAAATTTTATGCATAAAGTAAATGTCCAAATAGATGGACATGTCCCCAATTTTTGCTATATTATTTTTAACATTTTAATTATTTATTTCTCAATAAAATTATATGGATTATTGTTCATATACAAAAAGGTTTATTTTTCATAATTTTCATTTATTGGAACAAACTTGCTGAATCCTAGAGATAGGGTTGATTTTTGGTACAACTATTGGGACATCCTATGTATTCAAACATTGAAGTATTTATTTACTAAAGATATCTAAAATTAACATGTAAAATGAATTTTTGATCACTAAAATATCAAACAATAGTCAAGATGTGAATTTAGAACAGATTTTTTTATTTATATTTTTTTTAAAGTATAAAAATAACTATTGGGTTGTTTACTTTATGTATCAAGTACGGGTCATCTTGGATGACCTTGAATTTTGAGTATGTTATTCTTGAATCAATTGGTAACAACTTTTTCTAATAAACTTGAGCTGTAAAACGACACAGCACGTTGAAAAAGTAAGATAAAAATATTTGATTTGACCGTTGTGGATGTACTACCTTAAGATACATAGTTAATAATTTATTTGAACAAATTGAATGTACGAAAGAAAATATTTAATCAATGTTATTCATGAGCAGTGCATAAAACATGGTCAAGTTAAGAAATCACGAACGATCGTCCAGATCGAGGGTTAAGATTGTTGCTCCTGAAGATATTTTGGAAGATTCTACGCTCAAGATTCCTGTATTAAAGACAATTATAACAGCTGCGTGTATAGCAACGGCAGCATGGTTCAGTTACAAGGGTTACTTGGAAACCAGAGTAAATACGCCGTACAGTACCGAAAAGGTAAGCTATGAGGAAGAGAAAGCAACAATCGCATCTAGCTTGCTTATTGATGCGCAAAAAAAATTTAGTTGGTTTCAGAGGCAAAACTGGACGAACCGGAGAGGTACTGGGGTTCTTACAGGCCAGGAGTATATTTTGGAATGAAAGCTCGAGATCCCCACTCTCCGGTAATGGGCATTATGTGGTATTCTCCTAAATACTTGAGGAATGGTAAAGAGGGGATGAGGCACACGTGCGAGCAAGGAGACAAATTGGACAGATACGCCTGGCTGGAACACGACGGAAGAAACTTTGGCGTGCAGGAAATAGTTGACGGCGGTGTTGTGATAACAACGAGCTTCGTCAAAAGAGTCTCTGGCGACAGAGGCAACGACTGGACAGCCAGAATAACTGTAAATTCAGAAACAAAGCTGAGAAAAGGCGAAGAAATTTCTGTACTCTTTTACACTGCACTGGACGAAAAATCGCGAGGGCGCATAAAAGCGAATCTTGACGAGGAGCTCTGTGGAATCGAAGGATACACGCCAGCTCTTGGTCCGTTCAAGATCCATCTGAACACGACGAGGGGCTTCGTCGATGTTAATTCTTATTTGACGACGGTTACCCCGGGTTTTCACCTGATCAAGGAAACGGTGCTGCGCGGATTGCGTCTTACGTCGAATTCGGGACAGGGCGAAATGCGAATTATACTGGGCGGCGAACAATTGCCGATGTCTCCGGAGGGCAAAGAAATAAAGCCGAATCTCGTGGTCAGCCAGCTAACTGCGCGAATTCCCTTCGAATTCGAGATACGCTTCGAGATGGAAAACTTTGCCGGGAGGCTCGAGGAACTCGGCGGGAAGAGGTACGACGAGGCGCTCAGCGAGCATCGGCGTCGCTTCGACGAAAAGTTCGAGCGTGTTTTCAAGCTAGAGTCGAAAGGATTCGACAGCGAGGCTGTGAAATTCGCCAAGGTAGGCTTCTCCAACATGATCGGCGGGATCGGCTACTTCTACGGGAATTCCCAGGTCCGGAGCGTCCACACGAAAAATCCAGTCCCTTACTGGAAAACGGCGCTCTACACGAGCGTCCCGAGTCGGAGCTTCTTCCCAAGGGGCTTCCTCTGGGACGAGGGCTTCCACGGGCTGCTGCTCTCCGCCTGGGACACCGACATTGAGATGGACATAATGAGCCACTGGTTCGACCTAATGAACGTCGAGGGCTGGATACCGCGCGAGGTCATCCTCGGAGACGAGGCGCTCGCCAAGGTCCCCGCGGAGTTCGTAACCCAGACGAACACGAACGCGAATCCGCCGACCTTTTTCCTCACCCTTAACTATCTTCTCGAAAACCACAAGGACGAGCTTCTCATCAGGCACTTCAAGCTCCTGGACAAGCTCTACCCGAGGCTCCGGGTGTGGTTCGAGTGGTTCAACACGACGCAGGCGGGCGAGCTGCCGGGCACGTATCGCTGGCGCGGTCGCGACCCCACGACCCTTCGGGAGCTCAACCCGAAGACCCTGACTTCCGGCCTGGACGATTATCCGCGCGCCTCCCATCCGAGCATCGAGGAAAGACACGTCGATCTCCGGTGCTGGATCGGCTTCGCTGCCGGCGTCATGGCCCGACTCGCCAATATTCTTCACGAGCCCGCTGAAAAGTACGAGCACACGCGCAATTATCTCTACGACAATGCTCTGCTGGACGAGCTTCATTGGTCGCCCAACAGCGAGAGCTACGTCGATTACGGCTTGCACACCGACCGCGTCGAGCTTCGACGACCGGAGCCACCCCCGCGCTCGCACGCCTCCTCCGTCGAGAAGATTCGTCACGTTTCCGAGGATCCCGTCCCGAGATTCGTCGACTCCTCCTTCGGGTACGTGTCGCTGTTTCCCCTGATGCTGCAAATAATCGATCCGCAGTCTCCCCACCTGGAAAAGGTACTTCGGGATCTTGCGAAGCCCGAATTGCTCTGGACGAAGTTCGGCCTGAGATCCCTCGCGAAGACGTCCCCGATCTACATGAGGTACAACACCGAGCACGACGGACCCTATTGGCGAGGTCCCATCTGGATAAACTTCAATTATCTCACTCTCAGGGCGCTCAATCATTACTCGATTGTCGACGGGCCCTATCGCGCGAGGGCGAAAAAAATTTACGTCGAGCTCCGGGACAATTTGATCAGGAACATGATCGCTCAGTACAAAAAGACTGGGTACATATGGGAGAATTATGGCGACGTCCATGGAGAGGGCAGGGGAAGTCATCCCTTCACCGGTTGGTCTTCCCTCATTGTTCTCATTATGGCGGAAATATATTGATTGTTTTTCAAAGTTGAGTGAAAGTGGCTTTCATCGGGAACATGCAAAATTCAGCTACTCATCGTCGTTCTCCAATCGCAGCTGGAAATTCACATAGATAAATAGCAAAAGTGTGCGAATAATTCGAACTTTCGAATTATTCGTTTCGAATCGAATATTAATATTCGAATAATTCGATAAAAATTCAAATAATTCGATAATTAGCGAATTATTAAATTATTCGTAAATTTTTGAGTATTTTAAATTCAGGATTTTTTATGTTCGGCATTAAAATATAAAATTTACAAATAATATATATTTTATTTAAACCATTAAATAAAATTACAAAAACAGAACAATTAGTATAGTTTTTTTTTAATGAGAGTGAAACAACATGAATAATATTGTAGCAAATAATTATCAAAAATACAATGTTTAAAAATTTGCTACAAATTTTTGTTCAAAAATAACAAATACGATACTGAATCGGTAATTTATTTTTAATGTTTTAAATTAAAAAAGTATATTATTCGAAAATGTAATATTTTGATGCATGATGTAATGAAATTTGAATGAAAAACAATCGATAATCTAGTGATAATTCGGTAATTCGTGAATTATTTGAATTATTCAAAATTTTTCGAATTATTCGAAAATTCGAACTATTCGATTCGATTCTATTCGAACAATATTCGCACACCCCTAATGAATAGTATCGAACGAAATCTATCATTGTTGTATACGTAATTGTTACAGTTTTTCGAGTTTCAAAGGAAAACTGATGTTTTTCGAAGGAAAAACTGATAATTCGTTTCACGGAGTAAAAGGTGGAAAGTTTTTGGAATGAATCATTGATTTTTAGCATTTTTCACCGTTAGTAAAACGAGATATTTATATATTAAAAAATATTAATTTAACACTGTACTAAATAAGAAGTCGATAAATCATTAAAATATTCTATAATAGTTACAAACAGTTTGATAATAATCTACTCTCTCTTCATTGAGTAATAGATAATTGTACACAAGTGTCGATAATGTCTGCTATACACCTTTTTAAAAATCATGATGAAAATTACATTTTTCAAAAATACCGAAAAATAATAGATTCAATTTCCTTTTAGTGTGTTTCACGTCAAAAAAATGTTTTTAAATAAATTCTATGTGTATCTATGTTTTATGTAATTACAATTTTTTAACATTATAATTACGTAAAACATAGACACTGTTGAATTAATGCGTAAAAAATATGTTGTGTATTGATTTATCGGTGCTTTAAAAAGAACTAATAATTATTTAAACATTTTTACAATTCAGAATGAATAATTTCTCATAAAAATGATCGTCAGGCGTAATCAAATAACGTCGTAGTTTTGTCAATTAAGTAAGTTTCTCAATTAAATTGACTCACAATCAGTAGCGGTGCAATTGAATTTAACACGATTTTATATTGTTCCAACCAATGCTGTATTTATTGTCAATCAATCCTGTGGGAGAAATAATGGGTAGTCAATCAGTTAAGAATAAATTTGTATAAAAACAAGGCTGTGACATGCTGAACATTGCAATGTTTTTATTAAATTTGGGTCGGTCGATCTGGAAATTCATTGCGCGTTGATAACCAGCGATCTTAAGGTGGTTCTATTAAAAAATCGTTTTCTTTGGATTTTTTTTTTAATTTGCAAAATGCCTCTTTGATACAATGTACAATTTTATATTAAATTTTGAGAGGTTTCACTAAATAGAACTCGAGATATTTATTGTCAAAAATCACTATTTTCTGAAGTCTGTCATAAGAGCACGTGTTAAATATTGCGATCTTCAATTCTTGACATTTTGACTTCTGGGTAGTGGAACTTGTTGAAATTTAGCACAGCTCTTTATTGTACTTCAAAGAAGCTTCCTCAAGTTTAAAAAAAAATCCGAAGATTATGATCTTTTTAATTTTCATACATACGTAGTAAGTACAGGTCACCTTCGATGGCCTTAAATTTTGAGTATGTTGTCCTTGAAACAATTTGCAACAACTTTTCTTAATTGACTTAAGCTAAAAAACCACATGGTATGGAGATAAATTGAAATAAAATCTTTTCATTTGATTGATGTACTTATAGAACTACCTTAAGGCTAAAAATTTGTTAAGAAAATTTTTTGCAAAATTGCCATAAAATTTTGAAAATTTTCATTATTTAATACTGACGCAGTTTTTTATTGAAGATTCTTTGAAAAAAGAATTCATCATTGGGAACATTTTTCGCTATTCTACTTTTCACGATGATAAATATACATCGTATATTTATGCAAATACGTACTATACGAATTTGTACATTGAAATGAAATAAAAAAAAGAGCCTTTTTCGTAAACATTTTCTTAACGCCAATTTCTTATTACGTTCATACGATGTGGGATGATTGAAAGGTGATAGAAAATAAAATGTTCTATACATTTTTTTACGAAGTTTATAATTTTTTTAATGCATTACAAAAAAACTGCTTATCAACTTGACCTAAGTACATATTTGAAAAAAAAAAGGTTTATTTAAGGGTGAATTAGAATGATTTAATTTTGAATATATATGACCGATTCCACCTCAATTAAACGACGATTTTCTCATGACCTCTTGGATTTCATTTATTTTTTAATATGTTATTGTAGATGCTAAATAAAGTATCTATGCCAATTTTTAGCCCTTTATATTGACGCGTATAGAAGTTTCGTAAATTTCTTAAAATATTCATAACTTCTACAATAATTAAAATATCGTAACTTAATATATAGGAGGTCATTTTTTTGTTTTTTTTAATGTACTTTTTGGAAAAATAATTGAAAAATTAGAAAAAAAGATTTTTTAATGACTTTTTAGTTATTTTAAACTCAAAAATTGAATGTTCTTTCAATCGGACCCCTTCGATTATTTTTAAAAAAATTCACAACATTCTACTTGAAAAACAAAATTTTTAAGCCCAGACTGGAAATGGGCTTTTAATAACTTCATATTGAAAAAAATAATGAGAAAATTCTGATAAAAATATAAAATTTAAATATATCTCATCTACTTAAAATTACAATCACAAAAGACTCACTTTTTCAGGCACTCTCTAAGGAATCTCCCAAATCCCTCATCAGAATGAATGTCTAAAAGTAAAACTACAAAAAAATGCATGCCAAATGCAATGTCAGCACACTGGAATAGTGTTTTGAAAAATCTCGATAAATGTCCCAATAGTTGGACAATTTTTACTATATTATTTTTAATATTTGAATTATGTATTTCTCAATAAAATCGTATGGGTTATTTTTCATATACAATATGAATTTTATTTTTTATAATGTTAATTTATTGGAACAAACTCGCTCAACCTTAGACACAGGGTCGATTTTCTGTCCAACTATTGGGACATTCTACATATTCAAACACTCAAGTATTTATTTACTAGAAATATTATTTAAAATAAACACATAAAATGAGTTTTGAACTGGTAAAATATCAGACAATAGTTTAGATGTGAATTAGAAGCAGATTTTTTCATTTGAATATTTTTTAAATAAATATAAAAGGGCCCTTATCGCCCACAAAGTCTTAGACTTATTCTTATTAAATTGGTTTTGGGGCTTTGTGAGCGTATTGGACGGTAAGTGGAACGCGCCCAAAGTGAGAAAACCCCTAGCTGTTCAATTATTATTGGGACGTTTACTTTGGACGCGTTCCACTTATCGTCCAAAACGTTCACAAAGACCCAAAGCCAGTGTAATAAGGATAGGACAAAGGCTTCATGGGCGATAAGTGGAACTCGCTTCTTATCACGTCAACGCCCGATTGGTGCGCTGTTGCAAGAGAACAAAACGAACAAAATAAAGTTAGGTTGGGTATTATTGACACCCGGCTCAAAAGTCTCGCGATTCACAGCAACGTTCAACGATCAGTCGAAGGAACAAAAAAGTTTTCATTGTCGGCCGACAAGTGAATTGTTACGTCGTCGTGAATATAACACGATCAATCTCGGTGCATTTCCGTTTTTTTTTCCTGCATCTCTGCGTGCACTTTTTTTACAAATGTACCTGCCGAGCTGAGAGCTCGATTCGACGTCGTTTTTTTTTTCTCGAATCTATGACGCGAAAAAATTCGTAAAATTACGCGTGAGCTGCGACTACGTCAATTTTTTAAGCTCGATCGTAAGACATTCTGCGAATTCGATTCGACGAAAATCAAAAAAAAATATGCAGACGTACGAAATATTTATTCGCGTTTCTACAAAAATAATGAATATATTCTCATTCGGACGTGAATTTTGTCACCGGACCTCGATCTGACTCGTAAAAATCGAACTCTGCCCGTGAAGGAAAAATAAATTATCTCGAGAGGAGGTTGAGAAAATCGTAAAGCAATATTCAAACAATATTCTAACATCTATGACGCGAAAAAATTTGTACAATTACGCGTGAGCTGCGACTACGTCAATTTTTTAAGCTCGATCGTAAGTGATTCTGCGAATTCGATTCGACGAAAATCAAAAAAAAAAAAATGCAGACGTACGAAATATTTATTCGCGTTTCTACAAAAATAATGAATATATTCTCATTCGGACGTGAATTTTGTCACCGGATCTCGATCTGACTCGTAAAAATCGAACTCTGCCAGTGAAGGAAAAATAAAGTATCTCGAGACGAGGTTGAGAAAATCGTAAAGCAATATTCAAGCATGGATAATCTTGTTAGAGAGCTCGAAGATCTGAAAATATCCGCTGGCTCCTTCGGAGATGAAAGATTCTGGGTTAAGTGCACGGAATCCATCCATCGGGCCTTGGTACCGGAAAGATCGGTGGGCCTGGACAGGCCTTGCGAAGAGAAAGATTTTCGCGAGTATCGTTTAATCGTCAACAGAGACTTGCTAAATATTTTGACGCTGTTGCGGCTCCTTAAACAGGCTCGCGACAACGACTCGTTGACTCCGGACAGCAATCAGCCTGCGGTCAATAATTTTAGTATCGGCGTTTTACTCGTTATTGGCGAACAGCACGAGAAGAGTCTTTGGAACAACGCAGAGTGCGTTTCGCTGGCTGAGAACATATCGAGGGATCTCTGTTCCCTGTTCGATCATGCCAATGTCTCCAGAATGCTTGCCAGCTCCGACGAAAGATTTACTTCGGTTCTGCTGGCTCTCAGACCAAAACTTTTGAAAGAAACGTGGAAAAAGTATCCAGCGGCGGTGAAATGCTACAAGTGGCTGCTGAACCAGGTTCAGAAGCCTTTTCTTTGTTCTCACCTGGCCCAAGTACTTCCAACCGCTCTCATTATTTATGACGATTTTGTACCGGAAAACAGAATAGCGGGATTGGAGTGTCTCTACGTGATTCTTGAGCATTCTTATATGGTAAAAATAAAGCTTTTTGTACATAACTTTTACTAATTATTTTGCGCTTACTAATAATTATTTCTTTGAATTTTTAAACAGAGAAAAGAATTGATGGAGAGCGGATATGCAGATGTAATTTACGACGCTCTTGAACGCTTGACGCATCAACGAGAAGTTCAATACATAATGCCGTTGTACGCATGCATCAGCAGTTTGTTGGCAACGATAGAATTTTATACCAATTCCATGAATAGTTTTGAGGTAGGGAGGACGTGCGAAAGTATCGTGAAAAAATATTTTGTTCGTAATTGTCCATGATTATTATTATTTATGATATCAGTGGACAAAGCGAGATGACATAATAGCTACGTTGCTTGAAAATATGGACTGCGAGCAGAACTTGGAACTTCGTCGTGCATACATGCTGAGCTTGCCTCAACTGTTGACAAATGTTGGTTGTGCCAAATGGTGCGAGTATCTGACCCGAATACTGGCCGAATATTGCGGAAATCATACGGATCTCAGAACGTTGAAAGCAACGTTGCAGGTACAAGCATTGCAGAAAGTTGAATCAAACTTTCTTTTTTCTCATATTTCGTAATATGTATTTCGTACACGAAATTTCTTACTTCGTTAAATTTGCTTATCTGTATATACAATGAAAACATAGAAAAGTCGTATTTATAAATTAAAAAATTGTTGGAAGTAGTAATTATTACGTCCTTTAGAAATGACCCTGAGTACAAAAAACCAATTTCTAAAAATATTGTCTATTTGTATGTTAGTGAGTTGTATGTAGTTAGTTAGTGTATCATGTAAAACTTATGTACAAGTTATAGAGGCTATTACGAGGAGTAAATTAGAACAAGTTTTATTAAAATTAGTTAACTGGATCATTAACAATGACATACGTTAATTCTTAATTTTTATTTTTGAACAAATCGAAGAAATGACACATCAGAAAAAAATGTTTTTTTCGAAAACGACTCAACCGATTTGAATAAATTCTGGAAACATAAGAGCACATGAAGACTATCTTGCAAAAAATAACAGCTTATTTTCATAATAATCATTAGAAACAGGCGATTATTTTTAAAGTTATTCTTTTTTATAACTAAGTTTCAGAACAATATTGAAACTAACTTTTTGTATATCGTTTCAGATGTACAATAATCTCTGAAATTGAAAAAAAAAAAAATAAATATCGATTTTTTTCACGTAGAAATTGATTTACCTTAATATTTATATATTTTAAACAATCAAAGTGGAGCATTTATAAGTGCTCCATAAACAATATTAAAGATTGAAACTAGTAACGAGAAAATAATAAAAATAAATGTTAAAATTCACAATCATTAGTTGTTAGTTGTATTTAATATTTTATTTATTATACATAAATACGTCAAATGTAATACTTTTTTTACAGGCTGCTGAAACCGTGCTGTCGATGTTTCAACTGCGAGTTCCAGCGCATTGCGATACACTTTATACGGCCTTCCTCAAGCTCCACTTCGATCTCACCGAGACTCCTGTATTCGACAAAGAGATCAATCAAACGCTTGAGAGCTGTATTCGTCTGCTTTACGAATTAACGCCTAGCGTTGGCGCTGCGATAATGCGTGACGATCGTGTTCGATCGGTCATAAGGAACAGCGTTCATTTAGCTTGTTTCGGCGATACAAAGTATTGCAACTGAATGCAGGAAAATTGCAGAAAACGAAAAAAAAAAACAAGGAAACGAAAGATTAAACGTTTCGGTATAAACACACATTTTTTAAATTACAAGTTGGACTTTATGATAACTTACGAACGAGCATTCATTTAGCTTTTTTTTGGGCGATACAAAGTATTGCAACTGAATGCAGGAAAATTGCAGAAAACGAAAAAAAAACAAGGAAAAGACAAATTAAACGTTTCGGTATAAACACACATTTTTTAAATTACAAGTTGAACTTTATGATAACTTACGAACGAGCATTCAATTAGCTTGTTTCGGCGATACAAAGTATTGCAACTGAATGCAGGAAAATTGCAGAAAACGAAAAAAAAAAAATTAAACAAGGAAAAGAAAGATTAAACGTTTCGGTATAAACACAATTTTTAAATTACAAGCTGAACCTATGATAACTTACGAACGAGTGAATCTGGTCGTTATCTTAACAAAGAACATATTTCCTTTCTTTGTTGCTAAGCAAGTAGAATATTCTGATGACTCATACCCGGGTCATCACCGAAATCGTCATATATTTTATTTATATTTTACTTTAACAATAAATTTTAATTCTTGTGAAATAACTGACGTACATATTCTTCATAATACAGTATACGAAAGCGCGGTGAAAAAATCTTTTCAGAAATAACGAGTAAAGGCGATGAAATTGAAGCAAAAAAAAATTATATCATCTGTTATCCGTAGAAGCGAGATATTTATTGAAAATTCACGGCGATTGATTGCTTCATATTTGACACGCGCTAATTATTATCGAAGACAAGATATTTGGGAAATATTCTTCTCGTGCATTCGAGACACCGAGATCTGGCTCGTTTGCAGATAACAGTTATCAAATTGCACAGTTACGTCGCAATTAGTAACTGAGAAAGAAACAACTATGCTGATGGGGTTGGAAGATGAACTCGTGCACTGACGGTATGGCGATTTAGCGAGCACTTCTCGTTCGCTCGTATCAGGCGCAAGTACCCGAGAAGATGTTCCCGGTTTTACTCGTCGCGGTTGCGATCGTAATAGCGTGCCAGATATATTTCTTCGTTACCGGAAAGCCGAAAAATTCGCCACCAGGTCGAGTGCAGTTGTTAACGATTAATTTATTTAATTTATTTCGACGATTGTGAAGTAAAAAAAAAACAATTTATCAATGCTCGCAGGACTTCCGAGGCTTCCGATATGGGGATCTTACTGGTTTCTCTTGTGGGGCAACTATCGTTTTCCTCACGCGACCATGAAGTATTACATCGCCAAGTACAAATCGAAGATAATCAGCCTGTACATGGGGGATGCTTTTATGGTCGTCGTTAACGATTATCCGAGCATCAAGGAAGTTTTACGAAGGAGGGAATTCGACGGCAGGATGCACGAAATTTATCTCCTGAGGGCGAGAGCTTTCGGACAAAAGTTGGGTAATTATTTCGATTTTTTGTGAACTTCGAGGAAGCGTCGCTGATTGTTTTTACTCGGCGGTGTAACATGTCAGGGATATTCTTCAACGATGACGCCGACTGGCTCACGCAGAGAAGATTCGCTCTCAGGCACCTGCGAGACTTTGGTTTCGGCCGCCGTCATGACAAATTGGAGAGTATCGTCACTCAAGAAATGTCGACTCTCCTCGATTTACTTCTACATGGTCCAGTCAACGAAGTGGAAAAGGTTTTTTCATCTTTTACTCGAAAACAATCAGTTATGGGGGTTTCCTACCATTGTCTACCCAAAAGTCATAAAATTAGGAAATGCTTGTACTCATTAAGGTAGTTCTAACACTACAGTCAAATCAACAATTTGTTTCTTAATTTATATCTCTGTACTATATTATTTTTGAGCTTAAGTTTGTTAAGAAAAGTTGTTGCAAATCAGTTCCTATGAAAATCATGAATAATGAAGTTATGAGATTTTTATAAATAACAGAGGTAAACTTTTTTGAAGTACCATAAAAAATCGTGCAAAATTTCAACAAGCTTCACCGTTCCGGAGTCAAGATATTTAGAGTCAAAAATTGCGATATTTAATACGTGCTCTTATGGCAGAGCTCTGAAAATCATGAATTTTTAACAATGAATATCTCGATATTTACATGGTAAAACCTTTTTTAATTTGATACATGTATGTAGATCATATAAAAGAAATTTTGCACAAATTTTTAACGGAATCTCATTACAATGATTTTGTGCTAGAACTACCTTAAACTAAAACTTTGATTGGACTGACGATACCTATTTTGTATTTTTTTTTTGAATCTAACAAAAAACTACTTTCGAAAACATTTATATATTTTAAATTTATCTTTAGATCATAGTAATTAATATATTATTATTATTAAATACTCATTATCAAGAATAATCATTTATCAATTTTTTATAAAATTTTCTCTGCTACTTGTTGGTCATTTACACAATTATGTCCTGAAAACTATAAAATACAATGAAATAAGTATGGATCAATTTGCTGACAAATATTACATAAATGATTTTATCGAATATCCAGGCATCACAAAAGTTTGACTGAAAAACAGACAATTTTAATAAATAGTAGATTCGTTAAACTCTGATTCTGCCTTTTGTTAAAAAGTTACTAATTTTTTGTGTCCTAGTTTTATTATCAACTGATAACGTGATTTAAAAAACAGTGATAAGTGGCTACATTTTCTATATGTTCTTGAGAAACATGTGAAAAATTACTGTGTCATATTTGAAAAAGATTCATCACTTTTTCATTGTTTAAGGAGGTTCGATCGTATCTTCCCCCTCGCGTATTCGTCAAACGTGCAAAGTTGAGGCAAAAATCAAGGGAAATTATTTTCAAGATAATCTCTTGAAAATTTATATTGACGCTCCTTGACATCTTATTAAAAGATTCGCAAAATTAGAGGAAGCTTCATCGAGTAGATATCGCGATATTAATTGTGTAAAATTGTAACTATTAATAATGTTCACATGATAAACGATCGAACTTTCTTAAACAATTAAATAAGAAAAGCTGTAGCAAAACATTTTCTATTTACTGTCTACAAAAATTACGAATATGTTTTAAAAAATTGATTAAAAAATCTCATATTTTTGAGCTCATGTTCAAAGCAAATTTAGAAATTTTTCATAAAGAGCAATGCTAAATCTCAGCAATTTTAAAGTTTGCTAACTCTAATCGATTTTAAAATTGACACAAAATTTGTTGATATACTCAGAAACGATATAAGCAAAAATTTATCCAAATTCTCACATTAAAAAAATATTTCTCATACAATCATTAAAATAACTATTCACAAAATATCATTTATCACATTTATCGGTATTTTCAATTGTTTTTAAAGACCGTGGTAAAAGATTCATTGGCACTTTTTCCGGACGTTCTGTACGCTTCTTGTGCAAATCCTATTTGGTTTGTAATGACTGGTGAGACTTATGATCGCGAGGACCACGAGAAACTACGAGCGATTTCTCGCAAGGCAATGCTCTTCCAAAGAAACGCAGAAACAACGAGTGGAGCTATCGCGTTAACTCCATGGCTGAGACACTTTGGCAATCTTTTCGGATTTGCAGCAATCATGGAAGGAAATTACAGCATCGTAGATTTTTTCAAAGTAAACATCATAAAAAATGTGTTTTAAGGTGGTTCGAAAGAAAAAAACTGAAGTTTACAATTATAACACGTCTTTTAATATTTTTCAATGTTTAAAAAAAGTAAAAAAGTTTTTTCAACGATTGAAACAAAAATTTATTAATTATTTTTATGACTAATTATATTCATTATTTTTCATTGGCCTCTTGCACTCGTTCACAATAATGATTACACAATTTTAGTGAAAAAACAATGGTATCTAATCTGTTTACTTGTCAGAGTTTAAAGTCTGTCGACGAATTATGGTAGATTTGCAGAAAATTTCGTACTGACGAGGATAAAGAAAAGAAATTGAACGTGATTTAATTTTTCGATGGTTTCATTCAAAACACTTTAATTGAAGAAAAAAAATGAGCGATTTGAAACCTCATTTTTTTTTTCATTATTTTCGTTTCAGGATTTTCTCAAAAAACGAAAAGATAATCCACTCCAGGAGGGAGAAAATGCGCAAGGCTTCATTGACGTTTATCTGGAAAAGATGAAAGAGTGTGAAGAATTTGAGGGCTTTTCGGAGCAACAGCTCCTCATTGTTTGCGTCGACGTTATTTTTCCAGCGATATCTGCGGTTCCGAGTACGTTAACACACTTTATCAAGCTCATGATGCACCATCCCGAAGTTTTGAAGAAAGTTCAGCGAGAGATCGACGACGTCGTTGGCAAGAGTCGCCTACCGGAATGGGGCGATAGAAACAAGTATTATTATAATATTCTAACAAATAGTAGATTCGTTAAACTCTGATTCTGCCTTTTGTTGAATATAAGAGAAGAATATTATAATATTCTTCTCTTCAAAGGTTTCTACGTATTATTCCCACCTTAAGAATGTTGTGTTCAAAATCGAAAATAATGAAAAATTTTTTCAAAATTTTACATAATATTAAGTAACATCTCTAAAAGGTTGTGTGAAAAGTTTCACGACGATTAGGAAGCTCCTCATTAAGATATTAATTATTAAAAATTGATATTTTTTGTACCTTGCCATAAAGTGCACGTGTTTGAAGTTGCTACTTTGTATAATAAATATCTCAGTAACGAGCTTCCTAATTTAAGTGAAATTTTGCACTGATCTTTGTATAGCATTGAAGAAGCTTCATCTCATTTTTCAAATAAATTTCATCATTTTTTTTGTGCAATCACATAGAGAGTAAAACTGTAGTTGGACGACCTTGAATTTTTAATGTTTTTCTTCAGTTGATTTTCAGCAACTTTTCTTAATAAATTTTTACTTTGAAACGCCTTCGTATAGAAAAAAATTCTTCGTATAAAAAAAAATCAAAAGTGTCAAATTTTTGATTTTTTGCTGTATGGACTCGACACATCGGTCTGTGGTGTCCTATCGTTTTTTTTACTATACTTAGGCTCGTTTAAAAAATCTGAAAAAATTCAGGCGAGTAGTTTGGAATCTATAGAATGAGAGCATGCATTGGGTAATGGAAAAACATTAATTTTTATTATTGTTATTTAATCGAAAACGATGCAAAACACGAGAAATGCACGATTTCACTCAAAAAATCATAATTTTTTATGAATAAATTTAAGAAAGTAGCAGTACACAACATTTTTCTCGACATCTAACAGATGAAGAAAAAATATAACATTATCAAATTTTAAAAAAAGTATAATTATTTGAATAATTCAAAAAGTGACATTTTTTTAGTGAAAACTGCGAGATTTTGGTTTGAAAATTACGGTAGATAAAATTTTGAACGTTTTTATATTATTTATTATTACTTTTATTTATCCATATTGCAATGTCTATCATAATTGGATAAAAAAATTATAAAATGCATACAAATTTCTGTACACACTAAAAATGTTGGTAAATTCTTAAAAGAATTTGTTGCTCCAAATTATTAATTTATGTCATTTTTTTCTTGATAACTCTGATTTGGTTGTTACCTTTTTCTCAAAAAACTACAGGACTACAAATACATTCGTTTCAAACAGTTGAGAAAAAAAAGAGCAAACTTGACAGCAAAGATTTGAAAATGTAGCTGTTGAAATTTTGCATTTTTTTCAAAATGGTACATAAAATATACAAAAATGTATATTCTGAAACTGGAAATTCGCAGTACTGCTTATAATCAATGTTCTTTTTTTCATCACTTCTCCTCGTTAAGATGTCAAACTTGAGAAACATGTTGTTTAACTTTTTCATCAGATTTTTCGAGCTTGACTGTACCGAGACAATCATACGTCGAAGAAAAAAAATGGGAGCGGATGTTCATTAATTTTTTTTTCTTGTTGCTTAGATTGGTTTATACCGAAGCTACGATACGAGAGGCTCTCAGAGTGGAAACTCTAACGCCCTGGAGCGTGATTCACAGATGTGTGGAGGCGACGAAACTGATGGGTTACGACGTGCCTTGCGATACTGCAATCGTGACGAACTTGTCATACATGCACAACGACCCAGATCTGTGGAGAGATCCTGAAAATTTCAGACCTGAAAGATTTTTAACCGAGGATGGCGAGAAACTCGATAAAGATTACAGTCTTCCGTTCGGATTGGGTAATAGAGTAGTAAAATTAAAAATGAAATTAGAAGCCATTTGAAGTGTTTGGTATTGAACCAACAATCATGATTCATTTAAATTTATAAATGCTGCTCTTCGATGAAAAACACGTAAATGCCACTACTTATCGTACTCTTCGTCTACATCATTTTCAAGCAAATGGACAGTGAAATTGCAGATTTTGTGTATATAATTGTAGACTCCCGATGTAAGAACATCGTTTCCTTGATTATTGTATACGAGAACTACGTAAACACGTAGTTAGTGTATAGTTAACACGTAGTTTCATAGTTAGAACTACGTAAACACGTAATTCTCGAGACACGGATATTTTTTAAGTAAAATAATTTACAATTCGAATTATCTAGTAACGAAGTACTTAACAGTCAATTTTGATAGAATTCTTATCATTTTTCAATTCCCTATGAGTTTTACACATAAATTTCTTTCCTTTTGTTGGTTTGGTCCTGAAACACTTTAAATAATTAAAAAAAAACTTGAGTTAAATTATAAAGTAAATGAAATCTTGATGTGAACGTTTCAGGACGTCGGGTTTGCGCTGGCGAAACGTTTGCTCGATATGTACTTTTCAGCCATTTCGCTGTACTGACGCAGAATTTTAATTTTGAATTCGTCGATGGAGAGCCAACGAGCCTGGAGGACATTCTTCCCGGACTGATCGTCACTCCGAAGGAAACGTGGATCCGTCTCGTTCCACGATGATAAATCCAACAATCGTATTTTCCATCTCAATACAATTTATACGGAATTCTCGACAACTGCTTATTGTATTTGTGAACCGGACATGAACACAGTCGTTCTCTTTCTGTTCGAGAATATATTTCTTAAACACGCTGTATTCTTATTTTAACTTTGACAGACATATCGTTGCGTGAAAAAATAAGGACGTCTCGTGAGTTTACCCGGGGCAAACCACGCGCAGAAACTTGCAGGTCGTTATCTTATCACGTTTGTAGCCATCACAGAAAATTCTCATTGTCCATATTATCATATGTTCTTTTTTTCACTCATTTATCGACTTTTTTACTGTCGAGCGTGACCGCTCGCATCTTCGGGGCAACTTGCTCTATCCCAAGCGAGTCTGAATACACAGGGCGGTGTAAGTGATAATCACGGCAAAAACCTGCATTTGAATTAAACTATATTATGATTGGCGAGAAATAAATATTAATTTTATTATAAGAGGCTTTTAAAAGCTAGAATATTTATAAAAATCGATTTTTTTTCAATATTCTTCATTTTTAGACCCTTCATAATATGTATATTCCCGATACAATCGTTTCATTATAAATAATCGGTTTATTAAGACAATTTTGAAAAAATATGTTTTACAGAAAAAAAACAAATTATTCTATTGTTTGTTTTTTAAGATGTTTAAAGTTTAAGTTCAGTTTTTGAACACACGTTAATCGTTACAAATAATAAAAAAAGTATACAAAATTAGTTTTTTTTCACACAGAGGTAATAATTTCAAAATGTGTATAATAAAATGATCAAAATGGCTGTGTTTGTATGAAAATTTTCCAAATTTTTTCATACTTTTACCTCATAGTAAGAAAAAAAACATAATTTTTTGTATAAAATTAGTCAGGTATTACGGTAAATCTCATGATTTTCATGTTTACCCCGCATGCGAGTGAGACATCGACAGTGAAGAAACCGAGCGCTGAGAAGGTAAAGGGTCGCAGAACCATGTATACGCCCATCGTGAGAATTTCCTACGAAAAACGTCTATTTTGGAAATCGATGACAATATCGATGTGGATTATTGTCAAACAGTTTATACCTTTCGTTCTTTCTCTGTACGCGAGAAGTGAAGAATATTTTTCGCGAATAGTAGACATGGTATCTTGTTCACCTATACACAGTTATTGATAAGTATGAACAAATAATAAAAATTAATTTTGCAATGCAATTAATTTTCTTCATGATATCGAGGAAATTTGGTTCTTTTTCAATTTTTTGCTTTTTTTGTTGTATAATAATTGATGGGAAGATTTAATATCTTGAACAAAACTTTTTCTGTATATTACATTTTTCTTTTAGAGAAATTAATTTTGACTATAAATATTATGTGAATTATATTTTTTGTGTAATTTTTTTTTCATACAATTAAAGGGAAGAGTGCATTTTTTACACATTTTTAAAATATTAAATCTTTCTTTTGTAGAAATTAATTTTTATTATTAAAATTATATAAAGATATTATATCGGGAGTTGGAATAAGCAGTGGCTTTTTTCTATGAAAAAAAGATAATTTGCAATATACTACCAATTAAGAATGTATGGGACAGACAATTCCAGCAAAAAGTAAATTCGTGACGTTAAATTTGTAACATCTAGACTCTGGCTTTTGCTAAAAAGTTGCCAATTTTTTGAGTCTTAGTTTGACTATCAATTAGTAACTGGAGCACATTTTATCAAAAAATCAAACATTTTTTATTGTTTAAACAATTAAATATACAAAAATGTTAGTAAAATGTTTTGAAATTACTGTCTATACAAAATGAACACTACTACGAATGTGTAAAAAAATGTACAAGAATCTCATATTTTTAAATTTGTCTGCAGTGCAAAAATCTACGAATTCTCTATAAGAAACAATGATAAATCTCAACAACTTTAGAGTTTGATAACTGTAAGGTAATATATCCATAATATATCCATGACAATCGAATAAAAAATTTTTATCTTAATTTTTCTCCGTATCATGTGATTCTACTATTAGAAAAACATGTTACTAATTAATTCGAGAGTTACATATCAAAATTTAAGGTCATCCAAAGTGACCTATATATGATACGTATGTACGATAATTAGAAAAAAAAATTTGTCAAAAACAGATTCTTTGACGTTCTAGAAAAAGCTGTACCAAATTTTAGTTAAAAAAAATATTTTCTCAAGTACGACGTGGTTTAAACATGAACGACTTCAAATTTGAACCATCTACGTTTTTTAAATTTGTGATTCATTTTTTTTTAATTTGAGTTGATGGTAACATTTCCAAAAGTACTACAGAAACTCCTTAAGGTAGTATAACTGAGACAATCTATTCAAAAGTTTGTCCTTATGTATTAACTTGATGTAAAAACATCACTTGAAATTTCTTGAGACAGAATGTATTCAAAAATTGTACAGATCTTCGTTAGTATTGTGTTAAAGTGTTTGCAAAATTTAAAAAGGGTTTACCATGTAGTTATTTAGATATTAAATTTTAAAAATTGCTACTTTTAACATGGGCTCTTATGGAAGATTCGAAAAAGCAACGACTTTCAATGTATAGTATCTCGATTTCTAGATGGTGAAGCTTTGTAAAATTTGACACATGTTTTTATATGACAATAAAGAAGATTTGTGCAAATTTTTAAGAAAATCTGTCTCAAGACGACTTTGCGGTTATACTATCTTAAGGTAGTTCTATCATAAAATCGTTTTCTTATAGGATTTTGTTAAAAATTTGCAGAAACCTTCTTTGATAAAATATGCAATAGTATATTTAATTTTAAGAGGTTTCACTACGTAGAACTCGAGATATTTATTGTAAAAAATCATTAGTTTCTACAGTCTCCCATAAGAGCACGTGTTAAATATTGCGATCTTCAACTCTAAATATTTTAACTTCTGGGTAGTGGAACTTCTTGAAATTTTCTACAGCTCTTTATTGTACTTCAAAGAAGCTTCCTTCAGCTTTGTAAAAAAATCCTAAGATTATGATTTTTTTAATTTTCATACGTACGTAACAAGTACACGTCATCTTGGATGATCTTGAATTTTTAGATGTTGTTCTTGATACAACTTGCAACAACTTTTCTTAATAATTTTTTTTTGCAAAACCACATAGAATGAACGTAAAATAAGATAAATATTTTTGATTTTACTGCAATGATATACTCGTCAAATTTAGAACGTAAAAAAATATTATCTGGCCAACAAAAATATAAATCAGCAAATGAATTTTGTTCGTATATTATTCATTAAAATCGCAAAATAATCGTACTTATGAAACGTATTCTAAAATATAAATATTTTCATTCGAAACAAAAGTGAAACTACCTTAAGAACAATATATATATATATATATAAAAATGTATGAAATTCACATATTTTAAAAAATATCGCTAATAAATCCTTAATTTAATTCCTAAAATTTGGCATAAAAATATACGTTTAATTAAAAAAGTTAATAGCACCTGATCGATGACGAATTGGCAAGAGACTGTGTAAAGGAACAACCACACGGCGAGCGGTCCTAGTCTGATAACCAAGAGTAGGGTACCGAAGGAATTTACCGAGTTTTTCGTTACAACAAAAATCCGTAATATGACTTCGAGCATTATTCGCGCTGTCCAGAGAAACAATCGGCTCGAGTAATGGTCATTGAGCTTTCTCCCAATCGCGACGAGGCTCGTGTACAATTCTCGAGTGTACTCAGGATTCGATTTGAGGGAGGAACGCGAAACTCTCCCCTCGTTTCGTTGTTGCTTCTCCAGAATTGAATTCAAGTACCGAAATCTCATGCCGATGATCGACGCGAGGGTGGAAAACTGAAAAAATGAGAGAATAAATCAAAGTAATTTGTTATATACCAAAAAAAAAGAAGAAAAAAAATGATTGGACATTTTTTAAATGTTCAAAATTACCATGTAAACGGAAAAATCGACGTACAGCAACGTAATCTCGTCCTGGATGAGATAAACGAGTTTTCTGGGAGTGTTGTACAGTATGAATACGAGTCTAAGACAGGCAAAAGTTACGACTAGGATCGAGAATGCGATTCCCCAAATAAAAATGTATTTATTTTCACATTTAATCGAAATATCTCGGTCGTATCCTGTTTTTAAATCGTAGACTTTTATGGATTGGACGATATCAATCATTTCTCGTTGCCAGAAACCGTCTTTGGCGACGCTGATAGCAGCGAGAATCGACTGCATCCAGAAGTTTCCGGTCTCGAGTGCGCTTTGAACATCTCGCAAATTAAACGGTAATTTGTCCCAACACAGAAGTAAGAGAGCGAGTAAGATGGTGATGTGTACAAAAGGCAAAATCACACCGAATCTCGAGTATCGAACATTCGTTCTCGAAACACTGAATGGCGTAGCTCCGAACAATTTTGAAAAATATTGTGACGGAATTAAAGCTTCGTAAATCTTCATTTCTTTTTCCTCCTAATCTACTTTTTTTTTTACGAGCAACGTTCGCTTGGAAAAATCAACTGATTCCTCGACGCGAGTATCGACTCGGATCAACTCTGCGCTGCATCGCACGAAAATTTTTATTATTTCCGAGATTATCATCGAAACGACATAATTGTGTTAATGGAGTATAAGTGCTGTGAACTTGTCACGACATTTTTCTCATTTCGTTTTTGTCTATAAATTCCTCGAAGTTTCCTTTTTTTTTCGTTCAATTGCGATTCCGATTTTATTTTACTTTTATTTTTTAATGATTCAATTGCATTTTTATACTCGTCAGAATTCAGAACGTAAAAAAATATTATCTGACCAACAAAAATATAAATTAGCAAATGAATGTTGTTCGTGTATTATTCACTAAAATCGCAAAATAATCGTACTTGTGAAACGTATTCTAAAATATGAATATTTTCATTCGAAACAAAAGTGAAAATTTGCAAGATACGATTTAATATTGGAATATTTTTATGTGGAGGTATTTATATTTTTGTATAGATAATAGCAGATACATACATTTATATTGTAAATGAGCATGGATGAATTTTTGCTCTATTGTGATCCGTGAGTAGAGAATTGAAACAATAAATGATGGTGAAATTATTATACAAAATTGTTGTTCACTCTCTGTGCAGGAGTACATATATCGCAAGGCATCCGAGGACCGCGTATTTTAATTTTGGATATTCGTTCATGTAAATTGTAACCATTCCTACGTAGGGCAGAAAACCTCTCGCTCTGCCCACAATATCTTTCTCCGTGAGCCACAGTTGGTTCGGAGCATAGAGGCCTCGATCGTCGACAGAATTGTTGTCGCCTTTTGTCACAAATTTAACAGTGCGATTGGCATCTCCTCTGAAAATTATATATTATTAACAAGGAGTTAGTACTTGAAAAAAAACATCTACGCTCATCTCGTGCAACTTTAATTACATCATCGAATAACTTACTTTTCGTGCAGTTTAAGCACTCTGTGGACAATTGGAATGTCTCTTCCTTCAACTTTAAAAACTACAATTTCTCCTACTCTTACAGGCTCATCTTGATAATTAGTTAAAAATAATAAGTCTCCTCTGTGAAATGCAGGTTCCATACTTCCACTGGAATTAAAATAAACATTCACAAATGAAAATTTGTTTGAAAAAAATGTTTGAATATTGTCTACTTATTATTTTACAGCATAAATTGTTCAACATTTCCGATAAATTGATAATGTGAGTAGGAAAGTTGTCGTAAATGTGGTAAATGTTTTGTTAAAGGTCAATTGACTTTATTATTAGTTGGCGTTGATACTTTTGGGCGATTAAGACATATTTTTCTTTAATTACTCCAATAATTTGTGTTATTAATTTAAAAATTGGCCAAAATTCTTCTTAGCTTTTTCATTGTCAGTTATTATTTCAATTTAATCAAAGGAATATGTTAAGCATTCTTGAAGCCTTGGAATAAAATTGCATATTTTGAAGTAAAATTTTAAATGATAGTTCAAAGTTCCCTGTAAATGATAGTTCAATGTCCCCTGATTATAATAAACACATTTTCGGGGCCTCGTGTGGGAAAAAATTTTGAATTATTTCATTCAAAAATTTTGATTTTTAACACAGTACCTTATGGAAAAACTCACAATAATGTAGACTTTAACAAAACTAATTGGTGATTGAGGTTCAAAAAAGTCTTCATCGTAAAGAAAATTTGTCACAGATTCTGTTTATCTCAAGAAAATATTACCTCACAGCTCTTTTAAAAAAGAAAACATGAAAAAACTGTTTTTAACATTTTGGAAGTGAATGGCAGACATTATGTTGCATTGTAGATAACAGCTGATTGAATTTTTAAAGCATATTAGTACATTCACGAGTTAAAATTATTTTCAATGTAAATTTTTGGTAATTTTAGTAATAAATTAGACTTGAGGTAGTTCTCCAGCAAAGGTCCGTATTTTGTGGGGACAGCAGACGGGCACCAAAAAATTATAAAAATAAGTGGTTCATTTTTTTATAAAACGCATGATTATTACACATAGATGTGTTTGAAGAAATATTTGAAGAAACGATGGAGATCTGCGATTTGTAGCTTACATTTCCACCAATTCTTTTTTATTTTATTAGAAAGCTCGGTAACAGGCCCATACTTTTTTTTTTAATTGCATATTTTTTAATGACAAAAAAAATGAGAGGTTTTTTATTTAGATCTGCAGTCTTTAACAACACAAAAACCCAAATAATTGTACCCAATTATTATCTTGGACCATGTTTGCGTGTTAAAAATCACATTTTCCAGTCAATTTTTCTCAAAAATGACAACAATGACCCCCCTCAATTTTTTTTCTAATAAATAAGGAACTACTCAATCTACTTATACTATACTCAATATAAACATTTTCTGCAGACTTTCGTTGGAGATCTACCTTGAATTAAATCAATATAAATTTGTTGCCAACTTGGCTACTCATGACGGCCGAACTATCTTGAATGGATAATAATTTCCGATTACATACACCGAACATTTTTTAATTCCAGATTTTTCTCTAATAAAACCTTTGGCGGTACAATCCTCCTAATGAAATTCTAGAAATCATTTACAATCCTTCGTTCCAGATCGAATAAAATATTCAGCAGTCGTTAATTTTTCGTAAATCCAAAGTTTGGACGTAACAATTTGTCTCCCAGGTAATCAACGATGCAGAAAAAAAAGTAAATACACCGGACAGTGGTAAATAGTACAATATGACAATAAAAATACATGAGAATGAAAAAAATTGTTGTCTCGTTCCAACGATGCAATTTTAATGTTGACTCAGAGGTTAGGTTATTTTGGTTACCTGAGAACGACGACGATCGGACTTTCGCTTCCGGTGACGACGACTAAACCTTTCCATATCATCAAGGCTGAGGAAACGATCATACCGAAGCTCAGGACTTGGTATAAAAACTGAAAAGAATAAAAGTCGATCGTGGATCTCAAATGCGTACCGTTTCTAACCATATGTCATTGAACGAACGAATATTATTTCGGGGTCAGGGCTTATTAATTATTTCACCAACCTGACGTTTGTTCATGCGTTTGACATCGTCAAACACGCCCTGCAACATCGTGCCGGCTTATTATCTCGAATCACGATGCTGAATTTATTTTTCAAAGTAACACTAAATTCGTAGTCGCGATAAACGAGGGCCGGCACGTATGCGTTTTTCGACTCCGCTCGGCGTCTGTTCACTCTGTTCCAAGCGCCATCGACGCGCCACCACGTCACACAGGAACGATGAAACGTGAACTATGATAACGTGGTATGTCGATTTCAACGTGTTTTGTTTTCTATATATATATGTGTAATTATTCACCTATATATGTATGTATTTTCAAATAATATCATTTGCACGAGCTTACAGCTTATCTATTCTTCTTTGAGAATATTAAGATTCTTTGAAAATATTATTTTCATTAAAATACTTTGGTGCGAGAATGTTAAAAAATAAAAATATATGACCGATTCCTCCTCAAGCAACGACGTTTTTCGGATGACCTCTTCGATTTCTTTTGTTTTTTAATGTACTTTTTGGGAAAAATATTGAAAAATTAGAAAAAATTTTTAGAAAAATTGACCACCTATTTAATTACGATATCTTAATTGTTGTAAAAAAATGGAAAAACATTTTTTTCAATATGAAGTTATTCGAATCCACTATTCAGTCTGGGCTCAAAAATTTTGTTTTTTTAACTAGAATGTTGTGAATTTAAAAAAAATCGAAGGGGTCCCATTGAAAGAAAATTGAATTTTTGTGTTAAAAATGGCTAAAAAGGCACTAAAAAATTTAAAAAAAAATTTTTTAATTTTTTTTCCAAAAAGTACATAAAAAAACAAAAAAATTGACCTGTTATTAAGTTACGATATTTTAACTATTGTAGGAGTTATGAA
>JAPYYW010001700.1:0-26324 GCA_030522545.1 Cremastinae sp. A BG-2022a
GAGAAACTGCTTAAAATTTGGTGACAGTAATTGTTGACATCTAATTGAGGTTTGACATAAATTTTATGCAGATGGTAATATTTAAACAAAATTTACAGCCTAAATAAACATTTCTCCCATTTACTTCCATGTATAAGCTTAGTTAAAATAAATAATAATTTCTAAAATATGACATGGTTGATCGACTTCAAATTCGTACGATCTACGTTTTTTAAATTTGTGATTCATTTTTTTTTTAAATTTGAATTGATAGTATCATTTTCAAAAGTACTACCGAAATCCCTTAAAAAAATCGACTGTTCCCTAAAATATAGTATTAAAAAATATAGTTTACGCACAAAGTGTTAATTTTTAAAAGACAAAAAAAAATTCAAATGAACTTATTTTTTTGCGTGAAAAGTAAAAAAAGTTGAAGGAAGAACGGTTCGAGTCGCGCGCGCGTATCAGAGAGGCCACGTGGCGTGTGCGGGTTTTCTCTCTCGCTCTCTCTCACTGAAGATTGCAGAGTTCGCGGTCCGTCATTACGTGACCCGGTGGTGTGACCTTTTCGCGAAGGCCCCCGCGGCCGGCACGCTGATACTCGCGCGTCTCGGCTTATATTTCTCCCTCGCACACGAACACACGGACGAACATTTTTACCCCTCGCGCGAGTTCTTCCTCTAGTGTATACGTGTCCTATATACAAACGTGATATCCCGGGTGACTCGTAATCTCGGATCGCCAGGAGATGACGCTCAAATCCTCCCGGGGCAAGAAAAGCAACGGCCATAAAAAAAAAACGCAAAGAAAAGCAACGGGTCGAGATACACTCGATTCTTCCGGATCTTCAATCATATTTGAAGCCAACAGCCATTTTTCCTCTTTCTCGTTTACTTTCACAAATTTTTGTTAAGAGATTCATTGAAGAGTTGACTGTTTATAAAAATTTGTAAAAACAATATCGTTAGATAATTGAAAAAAACTTAATAATGAAATGAATTAAGGCAATTGCACCATTGTATCGTTTAATTGACATTTTATTGTTAAAATTTTTCATAAACTTTCTTTAACGTGTCGTATGCACATGTGTGTTAATTTTTAGGAGGTTTCATCATGAAGAAGAAGTCGAGATATTTATTGGTAAAAATCATATTTTTGCATGCTTACATATAAGAGTGTTAAATATTGCGATCTTCAACAATAAATATCTCAACTTCTACATGGTAAAGTTTTCAAAAATTTTGCACACATTTTTATGCAACATCAAAGAAGCTTTCTTTAGTTTTTTTTCTTAAATCTGAACTAAATTTTTTTTTGAAATTTGATTAATTACATAGCAAGCACACGTCACCTCGGATGACATTGTATTTCGAGTATGTTGTTCTTTAACCAATTTGCAACAACTTTTCTTAATGAACTTTTACTCGCAAACCAAAATTTAATACGTGAGAATAACTAAGACGAATAAAATTCGTGATTTTTACTGCCACGGTCATTATATTCATTAAAATCTTTTCGTATACATATATATGTATAGATTACGTTTTGAAAATAAAAATATTTTTGGCATATTTTTTCGTTTGAAATAAACGGAATACGTGGATGCAGAATGTGTCATGCCCGTAGCCGAGGCTCACATTTTATCCGGAGAGTTCCCGCGAGGGGAAACTTTACTCGAGATTCGACCTTAACTCGTACCCCGCAAAGCCCGTAACGGATATCCTATATCTTTGGAAAGGATCTTGAAAGCGCGGTTTTTCACGCTGTTCCACAGGCAGATCTCTCGCAAGGTGTACACAGATACAGATTTTTAAGGTAAAAGTACGCGGCGGGGTTGGCGGGCGAGAGCGGGAGCAGAAAAATATAGCGAAGAGCGAGAGAAGGGATACTGACCGATCGAGGAGTGTTCCGATAGATAAAGCATCGAATTTCTAACAAATAGACATAACCCCCCGTTTTCCAACATTTTAAGATCGTGTAGGTTGTGCCCTCGACCGGTGTACGTTCGGCTCGAAAAAATAAATACGAATAATAGGAGCGAAAAGTATAGACGGAATAAATAGGGTGTGGTGCGCGGAGCGGGGCTGAAACTCGCGGCTGACCTTTGCTATCTGCCGCGTTTTATCGGTTCGTTATAATATTTACACTTGGTTAAACTCTTTTATACAGCGACGTTTTCCGATCCTTTAGTCCAGAGGAGAAAAAGAAAATGTATCATTTTCTCCTGGATTGTTTTTCTTTCCATTTTCTTGCGACAATTGATTTTTCTTCTCACTGCGTATCTGATGTCACTCGTGTACATGAGAATGCGATGAAAAAAAATGAACATTTGTACAATTTTTTTTTTCATTTATACTGCAAAAGAGAAAAAAATCAATACATAGCGTTAATCCATCTCTCTCGGGAAATAAAATAATGGAAGAAAGGAGAGATATAACGGGGAATATAAAGTGCGAGGGAGAGCGGGACGGAGGCTACGGAGAAATAATTGGCTGAAATTTCGCGATGGAGAAACGGAAACGCGTTCACGCTGGCTTGGGCAAAAGTTTAAATTCATTATATCGGCGGTGAGGGAGCGCGAGAGCGGGCAACAACATATATATCGGAGATACATCGAGGCAGAAAACCCGCGGAGGTAAATATATATATATACGACGCGGTAATAAGACCGCTGACGTGTATCAGAGAGTCCGAGTGTGGCGCGACGGAGGCCGAGGAGTTTAAGAGAGTCATGAGCTGCTCCCAGAGAGGATTCGACCTCGTGACCCTATCAGGCCCCGTAGAGAAGCGCAGGGGGCCCAGGATTCCATTGTTTATGGCGGTTTGCGCGTATCCCGCGGGTGCCTTATTCATCCCGAAGACGTTAAACCCTTTCTCTCTCTCTCTCTCTCTTCCTCTCCCGCATTTTTCTTCGGCTCTCTTATTCTCTCTCCGCTATTGTTTCTCGGCCCTCTCATTGTCTTTCGGCCTTTTCTTGCACGTATACCTCCGAGAAAAGCGCCGGAGACTCTCTGTACAGTTACTCACCAGATCTCCGTCTTTGTCTCTCATCGCTATCCTCTCTTATCTCCTTCCCTCCCTCTCTCTCTCTCTCTTTCGTTATTCATATAAAGTTATAAAGCTTTTATCGTCCCCAATTATTGTCAAGTAATTGCTCAATCCTTGGCCCCGTCAATAAAGAAGCTGCCCTCCCGGTGTGGTTCGAGTTTTAACGACGATGAAATCGACGATCTCGCTAGCTTTCGACAGAGATAAACACTCGAGAGTACACGCGAGCCCGTGCGCCTCTCGCTATCTCCGTTTCTCTCGAACACATCGCCTCGATGTGGAAGCCACTCCGGCCTGTACAAGAACGCTAATTAATCGCCACTCTCGGTAAATTGCTCCTGTCCCCGGCATTGCTCTTCCTCTTCTATCGAGCATTCGCCAAGAATTCATTTTTACGAAACTCGCTCGCGCTCTCGTGTCGCGCTGGGACACACGTGACAGGAGAAATTAAAAGAGAGCCGTGTGCGGAATCCGGCTGGGATTAATCGCCATTTCATTATCTGGCGGAGTGCGCTCTCTAAAATTCTACAATTTTCGGAGCGATGACGATATGCGCGTTTGCTCGAATAATAAAAAAAAGGAAAAAAGTATGGCTCCGGATTGTATAAAAGCGGGCGCGATTGAAACGCGATATATATAGAATATATAAAGAGCGGAAAAGAGCGGGAAGCGATGCGTGGTCGCGGATGAACATCGACGGAGTAATAACAGTGATCGATGTTGCAAACACCAGGAAAAGTGGGGATAGCGGCGAGGGGTGAGGGAGAGAGAAAAATCTCGGACGACGAGGAACTCGCTCCTCGTCGGTACTTATATACAGGTTGATACTGATACTCGGACAGCGCCGGTTATATATTTCTTAGGAAGGGTTGCGGGTAACGCCCTTTCCTCATTCTCAGCCGTTCCAAGTCCAGGTCACATTTTGTTCCATGCATTTTCAAAGTGACGGCGAACCGTAACTTTTCCGTCCGCGTGTTATTCTCTTTTTTTTTGCGTCAACTTATTTCTGCCTTTTTTCCTTCGCGTCTTTTTTTCGCGATGGCAGGTGGGCTTTCAAGATCCATCATGGAAATATGAGGGAAGGAGGAAGCATGCGAGTTATTGGAGAAAGAAAGAGAGAGAGACACGAGGCTCGTCCGCTAATGACAATGTAGATGTGGATCAACGTAATGATGATGCCCGGTCTTCCCTTCGCATGCGATCTATAACACTCTCCGCTCTTCTTTTTTTCCTCCGCCTGCTCCCGCCCCGGCCTTCCTTCACTCCTCCTTTTCTCCTTTTATTCCGGTTCGTGTGCAGTGCACGACGCGCCCGAGTGCATCCGTGCGTAAATGCTTCTTGGACGATGACATCGAGAAGCCTATCTCGTGGACGTCGACCGAGGAGGAAATTCGAGTCTCTGATCGCCGGAGACTGATTTCTTTTTCTATTTGTTACGACGCGGATTTGAAATAAGACGAAAAAATTATGTATAGAAGTAAATTAGTGCGAAGATGAGAGAAGAAATAAATATACACGTTAGTTTACAAAGTCACGAGTTTCAATAAACACTTTTGTTTACTGATGTGTGCTCTCTGTAATCGATAAAAGTTTATTGAAAAATGTTTATATTTTGTTGATCGAATCTATATCATTCGAGTGTAGATGAGAGTTTTCTGGCAAAATAAAAGTTCTCCGAAGTCCATCTGTCGCGACCGGACCAATTACGCCGGCATTTCGTATTCGGACAAAATTCAATGGCCCGGAGCAAGATCGATTTCTGGCAGACGATTGGAAAAAGAGACAAAGCGATGAGCTGCGAGGAAGAATGTATGGTCGAAAAGAGGTAAAAATGACGAAAAATTGAAAGCGAGAGACAGAGAGGAAGAGAATAAGAAAAAAGCAAGGAGGAGAGAAGAATTAAGGACGAGAATAAAGGATGAAAGTGGAAAGAGGAGGAGGAGGAGGAGGAGAAAAAACGGGGTGGAAAGGAGCGTTGCAGACGCACGCGCCGGGGGCAACCAGGAGGCTTCTCTCGCGCGCGCTCTGTAATCACTCCCTGCAGTCAGTGAGGAGAGAGAAGGCAGCGAAAAAGAGAACATAAGGACGATCTCGAGAAAGATGGAGCGACGAACGAGAGAGAGAGAGAGAGAGGAAAAAGGAGAGCGGATACACACGAGCTGGAAATCGCGTATGAGGATTCGAGGATGCATCAACGCCGAGGAGGCAAAAGGGAGGCTTTTTTCTGCCTCGCGTCTACAATTACTATGTTGGAAGAAGCTCTCTTCTCTCTCTTCCTCTCGGACAGTCAGCGGCGAGGGGCATCGCCGAAGAAGAGTAAAAGAGGATGAAAAAACGAATAACGCGCAGCGCAGAGAAAAAAAGAAAAAGAGAGCGAGGAGAAAGATTCGCTCGCGCCCGAGCACGCGAGTGCATACTAATTCACCCCCACGGGAGCATCGGATATTGCGATTATGTTGCTCCGCGCGGTGTACAGGTATGCGATCGTGATTCCTGCCCGGGCGTACACAAATCGCCCCCTGTCCCTCTCCGCGCCCATTCGTATTATCCACAGAAAAGCGCCGAGTCTGCTTCGTCTCTCCCCGCACTTTTTTCCCCGCTCAACTTTTTTTCTCTCTCTCATTTATTTATACTCTTTTTTTTTCTTCTTTCTTTCTCCGCACGTCGCATGCGCATACGTGCGTTATTCGCAAAAGAGTCTTACGAACAATATACTCTCTCTGCGGAGGCCAGCACACATCTGCGTAATTGTCCCCGGCGGCGGCATCCGAGACTGATGCGCGCCCTCTCCCCGCCGGAGGAACCACACTCCGCGCTCTCTTTACCCGACACGGTCGAGCTTAACGTGTGTACAGCTATACACCAAAAAATGAAGCTCTACGCCTCTTATTATTGAGGAGAAAATTGAAGAATCTTATTCATTATTGCTTATATATATAATATAGGCATTATAGTAAATTGTATACCCCAGCGCGGATGATTTAGATATTTTTTTAAATGCAAACTTATATTGGATCGAGTATTTGCGCGGAGTGCGAGAAATGCGGAGGGCGTATACAAGGTCACCTTTCTCGAAAAATCTGTTTTTTGGCTTTCTCTCGCCCGAGGACGCGAACCGAGACAGTAATGATCGGCCTCTGTTGCGTGATTTATTTTTGGAAACTACATAAGAAATTCTTTTCTCCCTTATTTTACTCGCTCTCTCTCTCTCTCTCTCTCTCTCGCTTTTATCTTTTTTCCCGAGCTACGGAGATAAGAGCCTGCTGGACGTTTTCGAGAGAGCGAGACGCGGCCGTGTGCGTGGGCATCGCCAATCATATAAGTGAAAACGGGGAAAGGCGGAGAGCGGCTGAGGAAAAAAATTGGAAGAGGAAGATGAAGAAGAAGAAGAAGCAGACGCGGGAGGAGTTAAACTCCAGTCTCGATTCGTGCCCGGAAGGAACGTCTAGGACGAGACCCGAAAAAAATACTCCACTTTGCAAATTTTTATCCCTCATATATACCGAGACGCGAGGCTCACTTTTTATTCGTTCTCTCTCTCTCTCTTTCTCTCCCCCCCCCGTTCCTTATTGTGAGAAACGAACAGTCGGCGAGCGAACGCTTCATTGTTTTCTTCATTCCAGCATAATTTCTCCGCTCTCGTACGCACCTTTATACGTGCGAACCCCGGAGGGAGAGAGAGGGAGGGAGAAACATTTTTACGAGACGATACGTCCCGAGGTTACAGAAATGAAAATCCAGCCGCGATATAACCTTTTGGGCAGTACGTTAACTGTACTCTTCCTTTCTCTACTCAAGACCATATTTTAAGCTAAATTTGGCTTTTTAAAACTGCAAAAGAGTTTTGAGTAAATTTTTGAGTAAATTTACTCCAAAATAGTCAATTTTTTTTATAGCAGCCACATTCAAGATAAAATACGAAAAAATAATGTCAAGAGTAGAGAAGTGAAGAGTAAAGGTTAACGTACTGCCCCCTTTTGCAATAGACAGACAAATATTTTATTTATTCAACTGTTATTTAATTTTTTTATTTATATTTTTTCAGCTGTAAATTATTAGCTCCGAAAACAGTACGCGTACTTTTTAAAACGAGGCAAGCACATTTACAGGATGCATAGTTGTTAAAAAAATAATTGATGAAAAATATCTTGAAAAAGAATATTTGCCGAGTTTGATTATAAAAGTATTTGTTTAATAAAGTCGGCAAGTATATGCTTTTTCAAGATATTTTTCATATCAATTATTTTTTCAACAACTATATGCTTCCTATATAAATGTGATTGCCTCGTTTTTCACAACACGCGTATATACTGGAGCAATTCGACTTGTTTTTGTTAAGTTTACCAGAAATTTGTCAAAACATCAAAAGAAATTTTGACGTTACGTCAATCACTGCTCCTAAATTCATAGTTTGGTTAAGAGGGAACTTCATGCGGAGGCGGTTTCGAAAAAAATAAACGATTGAAAAAAATTTCGGCAACATTAAAATTTCCACATCCGGTTCGTAATGATGTGTACATCGTACGCCCTCGACTTATTTTTTTCGAAAAGAGAAAATAAATACACCAAGCTTTACAGAATTTTCCTAACCCTACAGTGAAATAAATATTAATTATTGAAAATTTGCATTGGTCAAAATCTGTCAAAAATCACTTGGTTTCGAGATAATAAGAGTCGCGATCGCTCTTGGCTGTTGATGTACTTGCCTCGAGTCGCGGCTGCGACTCTTGATTTTTGACACGTCCAATTATAGTAATTGTTAATTTATAATTTTTTTATTATGAAACACAAAATACTGGTTATATAAGTGTTCGTCTATTGTTATTTTAGCAAAAAAAAATTAGAAACGTTTGGAGCGGCAAAATGAATGCGAAAAAATATTTCGGGTCTCGCGGAGAGTCTCGAGAGATTCGTGATTCAAAGTTTTTTTTCTCTCCCGCGAATTCGCAGTCTCTTTGTCGTCTACGGATCCCGAGAGGGATCACGATCCTCGTTGGTGAATCGAGAGCACAGTTTTCGAAGCAACACCTGAGAAATCGAGAGAGGCGAGAGACGTCAAAATCGTGTCGAGAGTAAGAGAAGAATTTTTTTTTTCATTCCGGCCTCGATTTTCTCTGCGTTTATGTTTCTCCGGAGAGTTCAAGCGATCACCTTTCGGCTTTTTTTTCTTCCTTCACTTTTTCAAATCGAACTGTCAAAAGCTGCTCCGAAGGGAGAATAAATCTCCGGGAGATCGGCCTTTATCGCAACACATCCACGGTTTTGTTAAACACGAAAGCGCGGATTTATCTCATTGTCTTTCGGGCTAATGGCTCGACTGCGAGACTCGACTCGCGTACAAGCGTTATCGAAGATTAAATACACGATCCACACGTTTTATAATTCCTCCTCTCCCCCTCCCCCTGGATTCGTACGTGCAGTTCCATAAAGGACTTGTGTTAAACACACTTTTCGATATAAATCCATAGATTTACATAATAAGAGAGAGAAAGGAAGAGAGGAAGATTAGTGTGTATCGCGAGATCGAGCTCTCGAGAATTATTTAACTCCTCTCTCTCTCTCTCTCTCCGCTATATACGTGCGAGTATTGTCGGGAGTTCGATGAAAGTGAACCGAGCACGATCTTCTCTGTATCTTCGATCCACTTTTTTCGCTCGTCGACGACAAAATTTCGCAGGCTTCGAAAAACGCCGATCTCTTATCGAAGAAAAATATTTCTCTCTGCACAGCCATGATCCTTATATATTTTCTTTATATTTTTATTCATCGAGAACGAAATTTCGCGAGCGTATATAGCTTTTTGAATATCATTTTCAGTTTATTTTTCTTCTCGTCATCTCTCGGCGCGAATATACGTATTCTCGGGTGTTCGCTATGGGAAAGTTTCACGGTGTAACCTATCCGAGAGAATATCTCGCTCCCTGGAGGAACCGCGAACTCGTGCGCTCGGCTTTGTAAACCCGAGGTTCGTGGCGTCGTCGACGACGTCGTCGTCGTCGTCGCTGCCGTTGGTACGTGCGCCGGGCAATAAATCTTAGGCACACTCGAGGTGGAGAGCGACGTTTTCCTCCAGCATCTGTCGCCCTCGCGCGAGCAATAGAATTGCGAATACACGCCGCGCGCAGATTCGCGCGGCTTATGACAATATTCTCGCGAAACCGCTCGAGGATTTATCTCGTTTTTTATCCACGTCACGCGAAACAGAGACTCCGAAACGCTCCCCCTCCGTGAAATATTTAAATGCGACACGTGCAAAAATATTTGCGCTCTTGTTTTTCACGAATAGAGTTGTCGAGCTTGTACTTTCTACTCCGCCGTCGGAAACCTCAAGGATGTTACCCGGCAAATCTGTACCTGAAACGCGAAATAATAATCGCACGTAGATAAATCAGACAGTGTGTGTGTGTGTTCCCGCGAAATGCGAACGGATTTCTGAGTAATCGAACCTACGGCAATTCGTCCTGAAACGAATTGCGATGTCTACACCGCGCGTATCCAACTTTATACCAATCAATTTGTCTTAAAATCTGCTACCGACCTACTAAAAAATCCGACCGATGTTATAGTTTCTCGCAAACAAATATATATTATCTCGAACTTGTGCATGTTTTAAATAAAATAATATACATTTTTTTGGAACAGAGAGAGAGAGAGAGAGAGAGAGAGTTCGATTTATTCACCGTGTGCATGGGTTTATATTTTTTTATTGACCGAGATATCACAATTCTGATTTTCCGATCGCGCGTTCCAGGTGTATCGACACATATTCGGTTTTTCGCTGTCGGAAAATAAAATGTCCGCTCGAGGTTGCCAGGTCTCGAATCTCGAGCGAGATCAGGTGCAACTTTTTAGTACGAAATATATGTAGTGGTACGCGCGAGTGTACGCCGAGGGGACTAAAAGTGGGTCGGTTCACGGGTGCGGTAGCCTCGTACTCCGCACCGCTATACGAGGAAGCATCGCCGCACATGACTCGCTCGCGCACACGTGCTCCTTAATCCCCGATAAAGAGGAAAGAAGGAGCGTGCTCGCGCGCAAAAAGAGAGAGAGACGCGAGGACGATCTCATTCCGCTCACGATGGTAATGATAATTAATCCAAGAGCGGAGACTGCTTGACCACTCCCTGGCGGGCACTGAACCGCGCGCGCGCGCGGCCCGAGATCCTCCGAGCAAAACCCGAGTGTTCGTTTCCGCGTCTCCGTGTGCGCAACTTTATCTCTCCGCGAGCCCCGGAGGTCAGACGGGAATGGCCCCGAGCTGCCAGAGGGAAAATGGAACTGTCGGCATATCGTCCGAGCGATGCGTTCTCCTTAATTTTTTTTTTCTCAATTCAACGCATCCGACGATTTTTCAACTCGCTATACTTTTCTTTTTCTCACTCGCGACTCTCCCGGACGCTTTTTTTCTTCCACCACCGCGGCCAATCAATAACGTCACCCGCGCGAGTCTGTCGCGGATTTTTCTTTCAGAATATAAGACACGCCGTGTTCACGACGCACCGCGCTCACGTGACCACGCTTCGCGAGAAACGTTCGCCCGGACGTTTTATATCGAGAATCGATTTACCGGGAGATAAATAGGAGAAAGAACGATGATCGTTTAAAGTTTTATTCTTCGAAATATAAATTACACACGACGAAAATAGATCCTTTCGCAACCCTTTAAAAAATATATTTATAACCCGTGTATAGGATGCGGGAAAACGCGACTTTAACGACAACTGTGCCAGGTGTCAAGTCGCGATAGTTATTACAGTGCTTTCCCGAGAAAAATCGTTGTGACACACATGCGGGAACTGGAGTCTCGCCATAAGGGTACCGTTTTTACCTTATATAGGTACGGGGAACCCTGGCAAAATAAGAGTAAAAACATTTTGATCCCGCGAAATAAATGCATTCTATTCGCTCTCGTGTTTTGCGTCGACTTTGAGCATGATTCTGTACAAAGACACGCGGGATTACGTCTGCTCTCTTTCCAAGCTGGAGGAATACTCACGCGAGTGTCGGAGTTGCCGATGCCTATTGGCGTACCCTTACGCGACCGGCTAACGATGCCCATTAGAGAGCGCGAGCTTCGCCGGGAGCCGTATAAATGCTCGCGGTACACACAAACTTACGCACACTGGTACATATACGTCGGGCAAAAGATTCCGCGATGTGTAAGACACACACACTCTCCTCTCCGCATCTTTCTCTCTCTCTCTCATCTGTTCGCCAGAGTACACCGCGGAGTTTCTGACTAATCGCGAAGCTCACGACTCCATAGCTCATGCAGATGGACCATTCGTCTTGGGCCATCCTCCAGTTTGTCAGCCGAATCGATTCGATAAAGATACCAGCTGTCTATGACGAGCCGGCTCGGCGCACCGGGGAATACACGCTCCCGGGATGCGAAATCGTGAGCTCGTCTATACCCGGGGAGCGGATACACGGGGATGCAAATTTATACGCGAAACGATCGGGAATGCTTTATGTCGTGTTCGCGGACGGGAATCCGAGTCTTTCGGGATTTTTTCCTCGATTTGGCATAAGTAAACGAGAGCCGAGCCTCTTTCGATAAAATTGCCGCTGTGAACCGCGTGTGCGTGCGGGAAGGGCAAGCGGCGCGGAGAGACGCGGGGAAGATTGTGAAACTATCTTAAAAAGGGAAAAGACTCCTCTTCTTGGACGTTTCCACAAAGTGGACACAGAAGTCTTGTCTTATTTCTTCTTGTTTTCGATTCCTTCGACTCGTCTCCGCGCGGATAGACACGGTCTCTTCGCAGTCACGAGGATAAAGAGGAAGATGAGAGTCCCAGGGAACGGATGGAAGCCTTTTAACGAGCGCTCGATGATTGGAGGGACAAGCTATTTTACCGGCGCTCCTGTCTCTCGCTGAAAACTCGAGAGGAATCAACGGGAAAACATGCATGTGACAGCAGCCTCTGCATGAGCAGCCTTTCAAGGAAAATATTCGTGTACGACGATGGAACACGTCGCAACCGAGATATCAATTTAATTGGAAAAAATGTGCTCTTTTTGTCGACAAGAATATAAAAATTTTGTGATTTGCAATAACATCTTTAACAGAAATTCCACCAAAAAATGTTTTTGTCGAATACGGAATTTAATGTCCATATGTAAACTATGGTGGTTAAATCATGTGTGACATTTTTTGAAAAATCGCACGATTTTTCTTCAACGTTACACTAAAAATTATATATATGTATATCTCTCTCAAATAAAAAAAATTTATTATTATTAGTATCATTTAATGTAGTTTTATCGCGGTACACATGCAGTATCAAATCAAAAGTTTTTATCTCGATTTATCTCCTTACTATGTGATTTTTAAGCATAAGTTTATTAAGAAAAGTTGTTGCAAATTGTTTCAAGAACAACATACTCAAAATTCAAGATTATCCAAGATGACCTGTACTTGCTGTATACGTATGAAAATTACAAAGAAAAAAAATCTTACCATTCTTTTAAAAAACTATAAGAAGCTTCTTTGAAGTATAATGAAGAGCTATGCCAAATTTTAAGAAGATTTCATCATCTAGAATTGAAGATATTTAATATTGAATATCGCAATATTTAACACGGGCTCTTTATGGAAGAGTACCCAAAATTCAAATTTTCAACAATAAATATCTTGATTTCTCCGTGGTGAATCCTCTTAAAATTTGATACATGTATGGGTACCACAACAAATAATGTTTTTGCAAATTTTCAATGAATTCCTAAGAAAACGAGAAAACGATAAAACTACCTTAATATTATTTAACGTGATTTTTTAAAGAGATGTACAATATAAAGAATGAATGAATGAATAAATTTATTATGTTTTGGCAATGCCGTAGACAAGCATGAGTGTGTAAATGTAACAAAATATAATCAAAATGAAAATTACATAACAAGTAAAGAAACAAGAAATGGTAAATTGCGAAATAAATCAAAGGAAAAATTCGTGAGAGTTTGTACAAGAAATAAAGGGAAAAAAGTAGAATAAAATTAAATGAAAATGGAACTGAGTGTAAGATAGAAAATTCGAAAGAAAAATGATTGATAAAAGGAGAGGCTCGAAAGCCCCGCCCAGGAAATTTCTCCGGCACGCTTGTAACCCAGTGACCCTCGCGGGTGTGTAGATCCCCCTCGCGGCCGAGTCCACGCCGAGGAATCATTATATTATTTTGCAACATTCCGGGGTCTCTCCCGGCGTGCCCAGTTCGCGATTCGACCTTTTATCGCGGTCTACCCGCTGTCCGTGTTGCCATTACACCGCGCCGATAAAAACAGGGAAAAATAAAAAGTAAACACGTATATCGAATTGCCGGGAGCGAGAAGGGCGTAATTCGCGTAAGAGAGAGCCCCCCGTGGAATCGTCGACTGTTAATCTCTCGCTCTCCGTCTCTTCAACCTGGAGCAGAGTTTGAGCCACGGGTGCTCGGTTCCATTACTTTCCAGCACTAAAGGTTATCTCGCCTGGACCCATTTTTATCCCTTCCCCAGATCCGCGTGGGTGCAAGAGAAAAACTCCTTTTTTTTAAAAATCATATAGAAAAATTCGAGTTTTCGACTCGATACACTGCCTGTCGAAGGATATTTCAATGGCTTTTTTTTTCATCAAAACTTCCGCGTGTTCGCTATATACGTGCGGTGTATCGAGAGGGAGAAATCGATGCGAAAATTCGATCCCGAGACACGGTGAATAGGATAAAAATAAGGGGCAACAGCAGGCGACACGGCGTGGGAGTGCCTTGGGACAGCGCTGAAATAAACACGTTCATCGTGAATTATTCGACGGTGTACATCACCGGGGGATTTTCTAGACAAGAATCGGGTGCTTCGTATTTTTGCCGCTGGTATATATCTCGCGGCTTTCGGTATCGCGGCGTTTATGTGTACGGGAGATGACGCAAGTCCCGCCGATGAGGGAGAAAGAAAGAGAGAAAGAATAAAGGGGGGGGAGAGAAGGAGGAGAAGAGTGGGGGTAGGGGGGAATTGAACCGCGTTAACCCAGATCTGTCACCGAGGCAACACGAAGCCGTTCTTCGCGTTTTTGCGATCGTTCCCCGACTTGGAAATTAATTATTTCATCAATTAGGACGATAAATCGGCGGGTGACCAGGAATCGAGAGATCCGAGCTAAAAAGCGGCGACCCGGACTGAAAAATATTCCAATTAGATCAAAATTCAAAATAAATATATAGCCGCGGGAGTAAAAGAATCGCGCGGTGTATATATAGCGCGGAGATCGCGCGGCGCAAAAGAGAAATTCAGGGGAGGAGAAAGAAAAAACGAGGAGTTGGAGCCACGGCGACGTATAACCCGAAGATCTCGGTCCCGATAAAATACGAAAGAAAAGCATCGAGCCCGGAGCCGCCGCCTCGCAAAAGCCCAACGAGGGAGAGTGCACCGGTGTAATTAAGCATCGACCTATAACGAGCTATAATTAGTCATAGTCTTAACGAGCGGGAGATAAAGATTTCGTTGATAGGACTCGCTGATATCACTCCGGGGACGGAGACACCCACGCGGCGTCACGACGCTTTGAAATAAAAAAAAATAACGGGCCCACGACCGCGAAAAATATCATTTAAAACTCTCTCCTAAAAATCCTCCAAGGAAAGCAAAAAATGTGATTGGCGAATAAAAATTACTTATTCCGGAACTTGGTTAAACGTTAAAATTTTTGTATTTCCTCTCTTATTGAATATGTTCATAACGCAAAAAATTAATTAGTTCGATCAAGAAGAGCAAGAAAATTCGATGAGATAAATACGCTGTAATAAATACACGAGCGATTAAAACGAGAAATTAATGAGGATGAAATAGACTCGAGAATTCCCATTTTATTGGAAATCCGGATGTTTTACAGCGAGTATGCCTGCAATCTTGTTTCGACGTCGACACGGCGTTCCGGATACGCCCGAAGACAAAAAACAATTTTTTATCGTCATATTCCAATACATTTATTATTATTATTCTTTATTCAATAGAAATTATTGACAAAGTCGTTATTTACTTTGTATATATTTTGCTGTGTATTATATTTCTCGCACCTTGGACTTTTAAAATTATTTGTCGACTCGCGCGCCATACTTATTCGCCGAGTTTGCTCGGAGAAAAAGAAAAAAAAGTTTCTCGGTATCTGCGTTGGTATAGGAACGACAGAGGAGAAATCGAGGGAGCACGTGGCTTCGTAGCTAATTAACGGGCGGCTGTAGTACGAGTGTACGCACGCGGCTCGACTTTTATCCGCGGACTACACACGGCGAGGAGAGCCCGAGTGAGACGGAACGAGAGCAAGAAGCACGCGCACGCGGCAGCGCGATCCCGATCGACCATCGAACACCGAACTCTCTGCTAAATCTGACACGCTCCGCATACCTGATTTATACACGCGAGGAAAAACAAAAAAGCAGTTACAAAAACAATGAAAAAAAAAACGAGCAAACTCGATACGTTTCCTCATTTTTGAGTTATCTGTCAATCTCGCAGCTTTCTAAACGCTTCGGAATCCAAGCTCCGCTAATTAAGGATGTATAGGCTAGTCTCAGCAATAAGACGTGAATACTTTACGTACAATTCGTTGAATCTAGACTCTGACCTTTTGCCAAAAAAATTTGATATTTGTTATTCGATCTTGGTTGGATTCATTGTCCAAATAATTAAGTAAGATGAATTTTTATAAAACTATACTTGTTTCAGTGTCGATATGTAACATGAAATCTAAAAAAACGAAATAAAAGTTATTTAAGGTGAGGAAAATTTGCAGAACATTTTTATATTGAATATGACACTTAATTGCGTAGTAGCTAATTTATTTATTTTTATAATCGAGGTGGGTCGTCGAGTCGTTTTCGAGAAAAGTTGAATTGAAAATGTGCTTTTTAACACGCAAACAATAAAGACAAAGGTTTTTATTTCAATTTATCTCCATATACTATGTGGTTTTTGAGTTTAAGTCAATTGAGAAAAGTTGTTGCAAATTGTTTCCAGAACAACATACTCAAAATTCAAGGTCATCCAAGGTGACCTGTACTTGCTACGTATGTATGAAAATTAAAAAAATCATAATCTTAGGATTAAAAAAAAACTAACGGGAGCTTCTTTGAAGTACAATAAAGAGCTGTGCCACATTTCAATAAATTCCATTACCCAGAAGTCAGGATATCTAGAGTTGAAAATTACAATATTTAATACGTGCTCTTGTATATGGGAGACTGCAGAAAATAGTAAATTTTGACAATAAATATCTCGAGTTCTACCTAGTGAAACCTCTTAAAACTTAATAAACAATTGCACATTGTATCAAAGAAGATTTCTGCAAATTTTTAACAAAATCCTAAGAAAACGATTTTTTGATAGCACTATACCTTAAAGACTGCAGATCTAAATAAAAAACCTCTCATTTTGTTGGTCATTAAAAATATGCAATTAAAAAAAAGAATGGGTCTTTTACCAAGCTTTGTAATAAAAGCTATATAAATCGCGGATCTTCATCGTTTTTTCAATTATTTGACAACGTTGCCCACACGTAAGACTTTTAAAATGGGATAAATATGTAAATAAATACATCCGTATAGAATAATCATGCATTTTATAAAAAAATTGACCACTAATTTTTATAATCTTTTGGCGTTCCTCTAGTGCCCCCACAAAATACAGACCTTCGCTGGAGAATTACCTTAAATCGGTATAAAAGCAGAAATTAGAACGGTTTTGCAAAACGGAATAATTCTTTCTACGAAGATTATTGATAAAATCGCTCAATCTCTCGCGAACTTTGATTCTACGAGTCGATCGACTCTTGGCATAATGGCGAGTAAAGTTCGTCGATCGGACGTAACGCGTATATAAAACGTTGCTATATACGTTTATACGTGATCCCTGGCGTTCGTGTTCGTTACGTTATACGATGCTTTCCTATCGATCAATTACACCGTATTATACATATTATTCAATCCGCGTTATAGAGATATGAGCATTGATTATCGAGCATTAGTCACGATGACGTAATTGCGAATAAATCAATAAGTAATGGGGGATCGTCGGGGATATTGATAATTGATCTGTTCCTTTGATACGGTGAAGGTGCATTGGAGAAACAAAAAATGACGGAAAAAAAATTAAAAGATCCTCGAGGGATGCTTGCTAAATTTTTAAACGGCGAACACAAATCAATTATTTCATCCTCGTGATATATCATTTCACGATTCTCTAATTGAGAAAAGAGTATCTATCCATCAATCGGTCTGCCTTTTTCTCATTTTTTCCCAGATGTCGATTAATCAACGAATTAATTTCCCTCCTCGCTTCCTATCTAATTTCATCCACGTTTATTATTTCTCATCCGCACATTTTTCATTTCTGGTATCTCAATTTATTGTTTGATCGATAAAAAAGCTTGAAAAACTCTCTACTCTTTTTACCGAACTCTTTAAAATAAAATTTACAAAAATATTTCATTGTCTGTGTGCGTGTAACATGTAATTTTAAAAAAATTTCACTTTTACGACGCAGTCTCTATGAATGTTATTATTTTTTTTTTCATTTGACGCGAAGAGTCTCGCGTACAATTTGCAGGCGAAAATACACAAGGAAACATCGCGTATGGGCAAAGATCTCGCCAAGTTTGCGAGCGCTTTGGTACGTGATATTGCGAGTCTCGGTACGTGGTCGTAACGCTAAAATTGGACGAGGTTAGGTATGAGCAGCGCGATTCACCCATGGAATCAAACGAGATCGCGATATATCGCGAGATTCGTTTGTGTGAGTTTATGTACGAGAGAGAGAGAGAGAGAGAGAGAGAGAGAGAGAGAGAGAGAGAGAAAGAGAGAGAGAGAGACGCACATACGCGGAGTCATTAACTCGGTCACGAGAGGAAAACGCTCCGAGCTAAATCGTCGTTGATTGAAAATCGAGTGAACGTGAGGCGAACGCACGACGAGGAAGAAGAAAAAAAAACACATGAGCGAGAATACAGGCACGAGAAAGATTTGCTCGCGCCGAAAAAAAAGAACAAGATAAAACAAAAATAGACGAAAATAAGTATAAGAGAAAAATCATCGGAGACGTTAAAATGCGCGAGTTTCGAGATCCATGCGCGCTGATCACCCCCCTCGCGAAAAGAAGGAATCGCGATTTATAATACCCGGCGGAGCGATGAATAGAAACCGGAGATTTACCTGCGCGCACGTACCGCGTATACAAATCTTTTACGGCTAAACAATAGACACGAGAGATCGCAATTAGCACTCCATTTTCGTTGAATCCTTAGCGACCGATCGATAAATCATCCTAGCTGGTAAATTATACATTGTTCGCATTATTTTTATCATTATCATTTTCTTCCTTTCATTATTATTATATTAGTTTCTTCAATAATGATAACAATTCAGTTGCATAACGAATATTTATAATTAAGGGTCGCTTTTAAAAAGTTGACCAGATCAAAATACAAAGTTTGGAATAAACGGGAATGAAAAATGCTGAGAAAATTGATGATTACTTTTAAAATAGTGACAAAGAGTGTGTACGTGAGCCGATAAAAAAAGAGTGAGAACAGGCAGAAGGACGTGTTCGAGCGAGATTGAGGCGTGCGTGGGAGTTGAAAGGATTATTGGACGTGAAAAGAAGGAATATGTTGGAAGAAGGAGGCAAAAGAAGCGATACGCTGCGGTGTCTCGGAGCCACGTACGTTTTCTCGCACGCGAATGCAATTGCGGAGTGATACGCGGCGTCGAGGCATCGGGTATATAGAAACGCGCTTGGAAAATTCGTGACTCACGGGACGCGCGTATACGCGATAGAAGAAGAAAACAAAAAGTTTGTTCTCGTTATACTCCGATTCTCGTATAGCGCAACATTCAAATTCAGCGCTGTTAAAACATGAAGCGTACAACGGTGACTAACGACAACCGATGGACGAGAGGAGCTTCCCGAGAGCGACACAATGGGGAACGCTTCTCCTCCAACCTTTTTCTTTCCCACCGCAACTTATCACCCAGAATTGACAGGACATCTCTCTCTCTCTCTCTCTCTTTCTCTCGTTCCCGCGAACGTCAGAAGAAATTCGTTCACTCGGAGAAGATACCAATTACTATTTTTTTTATTTCTCTCTCTCTTTTACTCTCTTCTTACGTTTCCTTTCTACAGCTTGCATAATATCGTCGTACTTCGACAGTAAATTACCCGGCAACTTCGCTCGTCGATTCTGAGAAGCAGCATTAGTTTTCGAACGCTCGCCGTCTTTAAAACCCCGAGGTAAAAAATAAATAAAAGAATTTCTCTAATTGTCCCGGGACTCGTAAATTTTTTTTTTATCTCGTATATCGCACCGAGTTGGATTTTTACGACGGATGTGTTTTAAATTCGCATTCGTGCGCTGCATGTAAAAGTTCACTTTTTCGGGGGGGGGGGATATAAGGAGGACGGGGATAAATAAAGAGACTGGAGACAGGTGTATCGGAGTGACAATTAAGCGTGCATTCTCGGTGTCTCCGGAGGAGCCTTTCTACCGCTCGTTTTCGATGAATGCGACCACCTGAGATGCGTTGGTAGATCGGAGCGAGCTCTAATTGCTCTGCTCGCCGCCGGAGATTAACGGCGAACGACTCTATACGCTCGCTCGCTCGAGAGAGAGAATCGCGCGACTCCGCGAGTCGGTGGAAATCGTCGCCCGGGACTCGGACTAAAGAGCAGTGTGTGTCTCGTCCCGATTCTAACGAGGGGTAAAAGCAGAGGAGTTTCAGGCGAATTACGAGCGGAACGGTGAAATAAAGATCGAGCGAGTGCTACTCCGAGGAGTGCTGTTCCGAGCTGCGAATTAACTCGAATAATCGGGCTATCGCCTTCCTCCATTTTTCCCTTAATTCCCTTAATGAAGATAGGAGACCTCTTTTATCTTCCAACGGCGATCTCTCATTCTCTCTCTCTCTCTCTCCCGCCGAGATTCCCTCTCGCATCCTTTATCACCAACGCGTTGCACAAGATTCACATCGACAACCCGGCAATCGATTATTCACCCAGAGACCATTAGCCAATTAACGGAAAAAATATAACGGTAGGTTTCTAAATGTTTGCGTCTAATAAATACGCATCGGGCCACAAAAAAATGTTGTCTATACTTTTAAACAGACCCCCTGTCATTATGTGTTTTTGCACCCTGAATCCGAATTTGGGGTCCGTTTTGTCCGTACACCGTCAAAATTTCGAGTAAATTGCGAAAAACCTCAAAAATGGCAAAAAAATACAGTTTTCATGATAAAAAAATTTTTATCGAACTAGGATAAGTCTAATTTTTATGCGTATTTTGATTTCCTGAATCTAAATCTCAAGCCTATTTGGTCCGTACATCCTTTAAAATCTAAGTAAATGGCAAAAAAACCGCCAAAAAGTGCTAAAAATTGTAAAAAATGCTATTATTATGAAAAAAAAATGATCCTGAAATTAAATTCAAGTATGATATTTTGATGGTTTTTTTTATCCGCTGAATCCGAATCTCAAGCCTATTTGATCCGTACATCCTTTAAAATATAAGTAAATTGCAAAAACCCCAAAAATATCTCTGAAAATTGCAAAAGGTTGCAGTTATTGCGTTAAAAAAATTTTTTGGGGGATTTTGCAATTTATTTATGTTTTAAAGGGTGTACGAATCAAATAGGTTTGCAATTCGGATTCAGCGGATCAAAATACATCAAAATCATACTTGATATAGTTTCAGAACATTTTTTTATCATAACAAAATAGCAATTTTTTTACAATTTTTAGTTTTTCGCAATTTCTTCAAAATTTTCACGGTATACGGGTAAAATGAACCCCATCAGATTTGGATTGAAAAATAGGTGTTCATTTGGTCAAAAGTATAGACAACTTTTTTTTTTGTTGTCCGGAGATCTGTATAAAATTAAATGAAACAAGACATTTCCGGTAATTAAAAAATTAATTTTATTTGTTCTTCCTATACGAATTTTACTCGAATAATATCTTATTCAAGGATTCCTCAATATTGAGGAATATAAACGAGATAAACTTTTTTGTTGTTACGTCTTTTGCTTTTTTTATCAAATTTTTTTTTAACGAGGATTATCGCGCACGCGTCCTCAAACTCGCGGGCTGTTTAGATATATTTATCGCGCGTCCATGAAACGGTCGCGTACACTCTCGCACAAATATTGATGCAGATACGCCGAGAGCACTAAAGTGTACGAGGGGTTAAGGGGGAGGGGGGGGAGGAGCTCGTGAATATTCATAAGTGTACGGTTTTACGAGCGTGTAAAAATTTACGACCGGGACAGAAGTTGACGAGGTTCGAGACTACTCGCGAGACTAACCCGCGACTTCGTACGTATATATCCTCTCTCATTCTCTCATCTCAATTGGCACAGAGTAAACCGCCAATTTTTTGCACCATTTTTTTCGAGCGCACGCAGGGAAGAGAAATTAAAAAATGTTGCAACAACGTCAGGGAGGAAAAAAATTCTGTAAAAAATACAGAAGTAAAAAATATAAAATTATATATGTGTATACTCAAAAATTGGGCGGAAATTGTCGAGGGATAAAAAATATTGTAACAAAAAGTGAAGAATAATTTTACAGGAATTTTTTTCGAGCTAAATTCGAAGCGATGGGAAATTAAAAAAATATATATATATATATATATTGTATATATTAAAAAAATTGGAACGGAAGTTTCGTCAATGCAGAATTCATTCGAAAAACGATGAATAATGGGTAACGTCGGGATGAAACTTCCGGTATGGGGAAAATATCGGTGCAGGAAAAGTCAGAGGATTATTGGAGGCAGAGGTGCGAACGAAAGCTGTAAATTATACGAACGATGTATACGTGTATAGACGGGGATTTCCAGGTGGCGCGGATTCTCGGGAGAATCCGAGAGAGCTTGGAGGCGAAAAGGAGATAGAAAGCGAGGACAGAGCGCGGCGGGGTGAGAGGTGACAAGCCGGAGAGAGGAGAAAAAGCGAGATATCGAGGCGCACGATGTACGCGATTGGCTCCGAGGGGGTCATTAGAAAGAAGTGAGCGCGATCCGGACACACGTACGTCGCTTTCGAAGCGATCATTTACAAGTACCAGGGAGCGAAACTCGATTCGACCTGTCAGATTGACGGATACGAATCATCCACGAAATACAAAAATGTCCGAAGTGCGAGAATAACGTCTGTTTTCTGCACTGAGAAAAAAAGTTCGTTTGAATCAACTAAATTTCGTTTGACTCAAAGCGAAGCGGCGGACACGGGCAGCGAAACGCAAGTTTAGTTCATTCAAATAAATCAAATTTAGTTGCTGCAAAAAGATATTTTTTTTTGGCGAAAAATACAAAATAATTTATTACTCAGCTATGCTACGGATTTTCACCATTTTTTATAGCATAGCATACTTCCTGAGTACTTCCGGTATCTATGATGCCAGAATAAAATGTTTCGGTTGTGTTGGGATTTGAACCTGCCTACCTACCTGCCTACATTTTCTAAAGCGAGCACCCTACCGATTACCCTACACTGAGAAAAATTTTTAATTGAATCAACAAAATTTCAGTTGATTAAACCAAAATTTTGTTGAATCAAAAATGTGATCTTGAAGTTTCACGCTTAATCTTGTTGTAATACAAATATTATTTTTTATTTTTTTTAGCGATCGCAAGTAAAATATATTAATTAATTGGTAAATAATTGATAATTGATTCATATTTTCAAGAAATCCAATTTGTGAATTTTTCAAACAACTTGACTGTTTGGTTAAAGATATATTTTGTCAAATCCAATGGATATCATTCAAATACGGCATATTTTATCAAGGAATAATTATTAAATTGAATGAAATCCGCAATATACTTTGAAGGAACTAAATATTCAGTTGAAAAACGGAACTTGAATTATTTGTTTTCGATTCAAATGTACATTTAGTTGATCATGAATTATTTCATTCAAATATTTTACTGAATTGATTCAACAGGCATTTTCTTCGATGCCACTAACTTTACAGAACCAAATATTTATTTCATACAAATGCATAGGATATCTACTGAAGAGAATAATTAATTATTTTGACAATCGTTGCATTGAATCAACTAATTACGAGTCAACTAAATATATTTAGTTGATTCAACCGAACTATTTTATCAGTGTGTTATTTAACCTTTTTCAATTTTTGTTTTTGCGTCTATATGATACGAGAGTAAAAAAAACAACAACAAGAACTCACCGGTGCATATTCCGCGCAGATTTCGATCGATGATACGTAATTGACGACGTCCTCGACCGTCCAACGATTGACGGCTTGGCCATCGCCGCACGGCATGTGGCCGCACAGAGAGGGACATCGGACCGGCGGCGGTGTACTCGGACGAGGAACGACCGTTGCCTTTGGTTTCGGCGATACGCTGCCCGATCTTCGGGTTTCCGTCCGCTGTCTCTTTCGCGGCGCGAAACCGCCGGGACTCGAGAGATCGAGAGGACTCGTCACACCTACGTCGCGTTTATTCGCACCTGATTTTCATCAGACAAAATAAAATAGTTACGCGAAAAAAAATATTGAAATTTCTCTGAAAATGACAGATATTTATGTAGCTCGGTCGGAAAGTGGCGATTTTTTGACAATCTCGATCTTGCGATATGAGTCTAATAAGGTTTGTGGCGCGAGTTTACGAAAACGAGTTTTTGTAAAAAAATTTCATATGAATCTTATTTAGCGAATATCGTAAAATCGAGATTTTCTGAATCGCCACTTGAGGATCGAGTGACATGTATCATTTCTTTTTTCACGCACCTAGGCTGAAAGTTTGATTTTCTGCAGCCCTGTTTTGCGGGAGGAATGTTAGGCTTTCCTCCCTCAAATAGGCTAAAAAATCGAAATTTCTGCGAAGCTGTGGAAAAATATAAAATATATGTATACACGGAGAGAATTAAATATTAAAAATTACCGTGCAGTAACGGTAACCAGATGACAACCCTTAAAATTTTCTTATTATTACCGAGTACAACAAAAATTTTTACGAAAATAATAAAAAATTCTTTTTCATATAGAAAATTTTACCAGATTTCCTAGTAAATTTTGATGTGTAATAAAATATGCAAAACTTAAATTTTATAAATATATAATATAAGCGAAATTTTACTTCTCATTTTATTATTTTATACATTTTAAAAATGTCTATAAAAAAGTATCGCCTTTTCAATAATTTAGTTTAAGATTTATTATAAAATTTAATGAGTGTTAAATAAAAATTGTCGGACGCCTTTGATTAAAATTATTAAAATTTCAGTTACGTATTTGAATTTTTCTGTAACGTGAGGTAAAAAAACTTATCGCATAAAAATTATTATGTTTTTCTCACTTGTCACCTCATTGAAATATATCACGGTAATTTTTATTGTGAAATTCACCACAAAAATTAATATTAAATTCTCTCCGTGTACTTATGAAGGAAGGTTGGCCATTTGACCCACGTGTTTGTCAACCTCGCCTTCGGCTTGGGTGCCAATCTTACACGCGGGTTCAAATGGCCCACTTTCCTGCTCCATAGAGGTACGTAAATTACTATTTTATCATAGTTATTTTATTTTATCATTGATTGTTTTCAATCAATTTTCTTATACGTTGTTTTCTATTTGTTATTACGTAAATTAAAATTCATTATGCATTAATGAAAGAAACGATTGATCGTTTCTGTTTAAAAAATTAATTGAAATTACCTTTTAGATATGTTTCGAGTTCAGCGGCGTTTTGGGCAGCATTCGCAGTCCTGACCATGTGAATCAAAGCCTGCGTCGAAGACATGTCGAGCATGGGAGGGAAAACGGGATTGCCGAAGAGATTGTCCTGCTTCGGCTCCTTGCTCGGATCTTTCACCGAGAGAGGGGAGGTCGTCGGTACTGTCGGAGGTTGTGGCGTACCGAGAGGTGCCATAAGACCGACGAACGGTGTCGCCGCGGTTTTGAACGCTGGAAATCTAGGATCGAGACCCGGAGGATAACCGTTTCTCGGTGAACTGAAGTAACTGCCACATTTACATTCGATTACAATTTTTTTTAATCACCGAAAATATTATTTGCAGCGATTAAATTCTTATCAACATTTTTTTTTCTATGTATGAACTTTTACAATCTTAACACGAAGACAGTACGCACTCTCAATAAGGCCCCCAAAGTACCCAAGGGGAAGAGCAGTTTTTCGTGAAAATCGGGTATCCCCACTATTGCAAATTGAAAATTTCAAGGGTCAACGAGACCTAAAGTGTGACCCCTTCAAAAATTTTTTGATTTTTTTAAATTATTTTAAGAGTCTATTCGATCGGAAATATCCCGTTGATAACGATAATGCTAATTATTCGGGATGAAATTTGATAATTCATGTTGTACAAGTCAAAAAACTAATTTTAATTTTTCAAAGAAGCTTCCGAACGCTCCTACATAGACCGAGCGGCCCTATTGAGAGTGTGCACTGTAAAAATCTTTATTGAAACGTTTCAAACGTGAAAATAATTTTTCCCAAAAATTCTTTATGTGAACCTATAAAAAATCCGCACTACTACAAATGTATTAAAAAAAATTCGTTTTGGAATAAGAGGATTGATCAGGGTAGTTCTATAGGTACAGTCAAATCAAAAGTTTTTATCTTAATTTATCTCCATACCATGTGGTTTTTCAGCTTAAGTTTATTGAGATAAGATGTTGCAAATTGTTTCAAGAACAACATACTCAAAATTCAAGGTCATCCAAGGTGACCTGTACTTGCTACGTGTATGTATGAAAATGAAAAAATCATAATCTTAGGATTTTTTTAAAAAGTAAAGGAAGCTTCTTTGAAGTACAATAAAGAGCTATGCTAAATTTTAAGAAGGTTCACCATCTAGATTTCAAGATATTTAGAATTGAAAATAGCAATATTTAACACGGGCTCTTATATGGGAAAGGACTGAAAATAGGGATTTTTAACAATAAATATCTCAATTTCTACGTGGTGAAACCTCTTAAAATTTGGTACGCATATGGGTAACATGTCAAAGAATGACTGTATACCAATTTTCAACAAAATCCTAAATAATCGACAAAACTATAGAACTACCTTAAGGTCTTAAGATCGTCTTAAGACGATGCCGCAGATCTCAGGCAGTTGGAAAACGCGATTGGTTCAAACTTCTTTAATTCTTTGTCAATGAGAATAATATGTTTTTAGCCCACGCAGGTTAATGGCAAAAATGGGCTGATTTTTGGATTTTGACGAAATGTCAATAGTTTGTAAGTTTGAGCAAATCGCGTTTTGTGTCACGTGGTACATCTACGGCATCA